>CM035420.1:156483743-156583743 GCA_020310875.1 Ceratopteris richardii | reverse complement strand
TCTTTGCACAATGGGAGTAGAATGATAGAGCTATGGAGTAAGCTCTTCAATCTCTACAAAATGACATGAAGTGGTCACGTACAAGGCTTGCTAATCGCCTCTTCCTTCTTGCTCCTTTTATAGCTATTCTTGGAGTGAGTTGCATTAGCCAAACCTCTATATTCAGCTTCAGTAGAAGATAATGCCACGGTTGGTTGCTTCTTCGATGACCAAGAAATGATTTTTGAACCTGCAAATGATATATACCCTGATGTGCTTCTTCTATCATCTTTAGATCCGGCCCAATCTGCATCTGAGTAGACCTTTAGCTCAATATCTGAAGTATATGAATAGAACAAACCTTCATTCATGGTCCCCTTTAGGTACTTGAGGACTCGCTTGGCCGCTTCCATATGTGGTCTTCTCGGCTTATGCATAAACTGACTCAATATGCTAACACTATAGCATATATCCACCCTTGTGAGTGTTGCATAGTTCAAACTTCCAACCAAGCTTTGATAGCTTGTGATGTCTTCAATTGGCTCTCCTTCATAAGCACTAAGCTTATGATTTTGCTCCATAGGTGTACCTGCACACTTGGTATTTTCCATCTTGAACTTGACGAGCATGTCATGGACATACTTCCTTTGTGTGATGTATATACCTGAATCTGTGTAGATCAACTCCAATCCAAGAAAATAAGTGAGTGGTCCGAGGTCACTTATTTTGAACTCCTCCTTCATTTGACTCTTTATCTGTTTGATTCCTTCAAGATCATTGCCTGTGATAATAATATCATCAACATACACACATAAATAGATCACTTCAGATCCATTCCTCTTTATGAACAAAGAGGTATCCGCCTTGCTAGCTTTGAATCCTTGGTCCTGCAAATAAGTAACCAATCTAAAATTCCAAGCTCTTGGAGCTTGCTTCAATCCATACAAAGCTTTCTTTAGTTTGCATACATAGTTAGGATGATGTGCATCCTCATATCCAAGAGGTTGTGCCATATACACTTCCTCAGAAATCCATCCATTCAAGAAAGCATTCTTTACATCAAGTTGATAAAGATTCCAATTTCTAGATGCAGCAAGACTTATGAGAACCCTAATTGTAGGCATTTTTGCAACAGGAGAGAAAGTCTCCTCATAATCAATACCATGGGTTTGAGCAAACCCTTTAGCAACTAACCTTGCTTTGTGTCTATTTATACTTCCATCTGGATTCCTCTTGATTTTGTATATCCATCGAGATCCGATTATCTTCATAGATGGCTTGTTAGGTACAAGCTCCCAAGTGTCATTCTCCTTCAAGGCTTCCATTTCTTCATCCATTGCATCTCTCCAAGCTTTCTTGCTTTGTGCTTCTTCGAATGTGGTAGGTTCTTCATTGGTTGAATCCTTTGCAATGTAGATTGAGTGCTTGGTGACCAAAGAAGTATCATAACCAAACCTCTCTGGTTTCTTCTTCTCCCTCGAAGACCTTCTAAGTGGTTGATGTGAGCTCTCGGGTCCATATGTAGCATCCTGCATCTTTGCTTTACCTTTGTTCTTCCATAGCTTTAGTCTTTCCAAGTCTTCTAGGTCAATCTCCGAATCACTTTCTTCAATCTGCTTTGGCTCCTTTGGTTGAAGTGATGGAAAATCTTCATCCAAGTCATATGGCAGCTTCACTTTCCTGTCATCATCAAACCATGATTTGTTTTCATCAAAAATTACATCTCTACTCACAGAAAATCCTTTATTGGTTGGATTGTACAATCTATATCCTTTTTGGTTTTGATCATAACCAATGAATACACACTTCTCTGCCTTGGGATCCAATTTCCCTCTTACTTGAGAAGGAATGTGAGCATAGGCTAAGCATCCAAAGATTTTACAATGCTCTAGACTAGGTCTTCTTCCATTCCACACTTCATATGGAGTGGTTCCATCTAGTGACTTAGATGGAAGTCTATTTATGAGATATGTGGCTGTCGACACAGCCTCTGCCCATAGGTAGTTCGGCAATCCCTTTTCGTTGAGCATGGACCTTGCAGCTTCGACGATAGCTCTATTCCTCCTCTCTGCTACACCATTGAGTTCAGGTGTATACCTTGTAGTGACTTCCCTTTTAATGCCTCTTTCATGCAAGAAGGCATCAAATTCAGAAGAGAAGTATTCTCCTCCACCATCTGATCTGAGTCTTTTCAAAGTCCTACCTGTTTGATTTTCAACAAGAGCAATATACTTCTTAAAGCAATTAAACACTTCATCCTTGTGCTTCATGAAAAACAGAATGGTCCACCTGCTACAATCATCTATGAAAGACACATAATATCTTGAGCCTGATATAGATGGCTCCTTACTTGGACCCCACACATCCGTGTGCACTAGATCCAAAGGATTTTGATACATATATCCTTTCTTATTGAAAGGTTGTCTATGAGCCTTGCCGAGTTGACAAGCTTCACACTTATAAATCATGTGTTGCCTTGTGATATTAGGCAAACCAAGTACACTTTGGTCCCTGCAAATCTGTTTGAGTGTCCTCTCACCAATGTGAGCAAGCCTTTTGTGCCATATCTCCAACTCTGTTAGAGTTTGAGATCCATAGCTAAACAAAGCTATGTTCTTTGTATCTTCCACTTCAAAAGTGAAAAGCCTTCCTGTCTTTTCTCCTTTGGCAATCCTTCGAAAGCCTTGCCTTGGGTCTTCAACATATGCTCCAAATCGATTGAATCTAACCTGCAATCCTTTTTCAACAATCTGTCCAACACTTATTAAATTTTTGGTAATTGTAGGGACATACAAGACTTTGCTTAAGAGGTTCATATTCCCATCTGATGTCTTCACATTACCTATCTTCTCCACTGAGTGCTTTGTGTCATCTCCTGTCTGCACTTCATGCTTGTTATGAGGATCTTCCAAATCAGAAAGTAAAGCCACATTTCCTGCTACATGGTTCGAGCATCCCGAATCAATGTAAAATATGTGATCATCATCCTTACCCTTCTTCGTTGATAGATTCATAATCAATAATGAATCTTCTTGACTTTGGTCCTCTGCATAGTTATTGTAATCTCTTCTTCCTCTATGGCCACTTTGATAGTTGTTGTTGTTGTTGTAATTGTTGTTGTAGTAATTGTTGTTGTAGCCTCCATTGTACCTGCCTCTATTTGATCCATAGCCACCTCTATTGAATCCTCTTCCTCTTGAGTTCCTTGGATTCCTGAAACATTCTTCAGTAGTATGGTTAGATAAGCCACATATGTTGCAAGGTTGAGATGATTGGAATCTCCCCCTGCCTTGCTTTCCACCTCTGCCTCTTCCTCTAGCTCTTCCTCTACCTGCAAAGTTTGCTTGGAAAGAGCTTCCTTCATCTTCATTCTTCCTATTCTTTGACTTGTCCTTGACCTTAGCTTTATCAGAATATAAGGCAGAAGTTTGATTACCTCTTGAGGACTCACCACCTTTGCTAATCTTTGCTTCATGAGTGAAGAGTTGGCCCATGAGTGTGTTGAGGTCGGGTACATGCATATCCATGTATAAATCCATGGCTGTTGTGAATGACTCCCACTTGTCGTCTGCTTTGATTCCATTCATGATTTGTCTTATGATTTGCTCCTCTTCAATTACCTCTCCAATGCTTCCAAGTTGGTCGGAAATCTCCTTCATCTTTGTGACATAATCAGTCACATTTTGCTTCGGGCTTTTCTTCATTGTTGTGAACTCCATCCACAATTGGTTCTTCCTTGCTCGAGTGTTGGAAGAGAAGAAAGAAGCAAGTGCATTCCAGGTTTCTCTTGATGTCTTGCATCCCTTGACATGAGGTAAAAGAAAATCAGAGATTGAGTTTAGAATATAAGACCTTGCAAGTGCATCCTTCGAACACCAATTCGAAAGTCCTTCCACTTCTTCATGTGATGGTTGCCCTTTGTTCCTCATGGTTGGCATTGCTTCATCTCCGGATATGAATCCATATAGATTCCTCCCTTGAAGGTAAGCCTCCATCCTTAGAGACCATGCCGGGTAGTTGTTTCGATCCAATTTGTCAATTGTTGATGGAAATCCATCTCCCATGTTGCTTGACTATGCTCTGATACCACTGTGAAGAGAGATGGTGGATGCAATCCAAAGATGAGTAGGTGCCGCTACAACCAGCTTCACACCAGCCAACTGAGACTTCAGAGTTGATTAGTAGACCCTTTGAGCTTCCTAAATCCACCAAAATATCAGCCAAGTACTTTGGAACATGTATCCCAAAAGTTTAAGTCAAGACCGACAAGTTGCGAAATGACTAGCTCCCAAAACTTGCTATTTTTGGACATACACCTGCTGGAAAAAATGAACAGTGCTCTCAACCTGGAAGGAATTAGAAAAATTCCTTTTGGGCATAGCAAATAGACTTAGCAAGCTTCCTATTCCAAGTTAAAACACTTCAAATGATGGACTGAGCACTGAGAACAAGTTTCATCAAGTTCTGGAACATTCCCACAATTCTCGGGGCTCTGCAGAGATAGACCAGTAAGCAGTAAAATGCAGATATCTCCAAACGTATATATCCAATGACCTTGAAAATTTATAGGTAGAAACTAGACAGTGAGCGCTATCCAACGCACTTTAAAACACTGAAAAATGTTCAGTAAAACTCGAGATATGACCTTCTGAAGTTACTGCTCTGAGTGAGTATAGCAGAGAACAAAACAGAGAGGTAGATGATAATAAATGTATAGATTCACATATGATTACAACCACATTGGCAATGAATCTTTGCACAATGGGAGTAGAATGATAGAGCTATGGAGTAAGCTCTTCAATCTCTACAAAATGACATGAAGTGGTCACGTACAAGGCTTGCTAATCGCCTCTTCCTTCTTGCTCCTTTTATAGCTATTCTTGGAGGGAGTTTTGAATTCGAATTCGAATGGCTCCACCTAAAAGTGATCCCCAAAGTTAGGAGAGATTCCCTCAGCTCAAAAATTCGTGATTTTGGTAGTTGGAGCCACGAATTTGCTTTTACATCATGGATGAGGTAAGCCATCCTTTTCCTTTTTTCTTTTTCCATTTACAAGAGATAAAATGTACTCTTTTACAAGAGGTGTTCACATGACTACTCATGTGACTTACAAATGAGGATAATATCAAGCATATCAAGCATGTAGGCTTGGGCAGAATGCATCAACACCACCTCTGTGTCAACATTTTCCAAATGACAGGGATCATTACACGCGTTTTTGCTCAGAACTACCCTCCTTGGATCCATATCATTGTAGTATCTTGGAAAGAAGAAGGTCTGAGTCCACAATCCTATGCTATTTTATCATCCACAATACCTATGATGATTAGGGCTACACTACAAGAAAAAGGGGGGCGTAGCGACGCCCCCGAATCAGGAAAAAAACGAGGGGCGTCGCTTATGCGACGAAGGCGTTGCATAAGCGACGGTAGGATTTCGGATATTTTTTTTTGCCCGACCCTCGTCGCATAAGCGACGATAGCGTCGCATAAGCGACGCTACTTAAAAAGCATCGCTATTACCGTCGCTGATTACCGACGCATTTAACAATGTTGGCAAACTGCAGAGCGTCGCATATGCGACGCTCTGGAATGTAAAAAAAAAAAAATCATTTCTCCCGGCATATTTGTGCCGGGACTTGGACGCGAGCAAGAACAGAGAGACCGAGAGAGAGAGAGAGAGAGAGAGAGAGAGAGAGAAAGAGCGCGCACGAGAGGGAGAGAGAGAGAGAGCAAGACCATTGGCAGGTATGCGCACACACACACACTTACATACACATACATATGTACACACACATATACACGCATAGACACACACACACATACGCATAGACACACACACACATACACACAAATACACATACATATACACACATACACAATGCATAATGCATACACATACACACATGCACACATAATGCATACACATGCACACACATATACATGCACACACATAATGATGCATTCACACACATACACATGCATACACACATAGACACACATATACACTTACACATCCAAACATACACACTCATAGACACGTATGTGAAGAGATGGATAGGTATGTGCTTGAAGATGAAGAGGTGTTGCAAAATCCTTGATCTACACCAGCCAAATGAACTCCAGGAGTATATGGTGGGCCCTTTTAGCTTGCGAATGGATGTATTAGACACCCTATGCACCTTGGAAGATCACTCTCAAAAAGATAGATCAAAACAGATAAGTTGGAGTTAGCTCAAAGGTGAAAACTTGCTATTCTTGGTTCATACACCTGTCTAGTGTTTTACATAATTCTCTGAGCACAGCAGCAATTAGCTTAATTCCTCTTGGGGAAGTCTAGGTAACTTAAAGATCTAACTTTCAAGAGTAATTTCATCAAAAATAATAAACCACACACTGAGAATAAGTTTTAACAAGTGATGACATCATCCCGATTTTCACGGGTTGCTACAGTTTGAGACCAATGAGCAGAAACATGCACATAACTCAATTAGGAACCCAATGATTATGAAAATTTGTATGGTTATACTAGACTGTAAGCTGAATCCAACAAGCTTTAAATCACTGAATTTGCGTAAGTAACCAGTGAGAAACACCTCTGACAAGATGAGTGAAAAAGTCGGGTACCTGACAGAGAAGTGAAAATGCACAAACACTGTTAATTTCAACTGAACATAACTAAAGATTGCAACATTCAAATGACATGAAAATTTGTGAGCATATAGTAGACTTATAGAGCTAACTTTACCAAGTTAAATCATTGAAAATGATGCACCAAGCTCAGAGAAACAATCTCTGCAATCTGACTGCAAAAACTGAGAGTAATGGCAGTGAGTAGTACACTTCACAAGAACATGGACATATGAACTCAAATAATCATGAAAATGAAAGTATATTGCTTGTAGAATACAATGACTTACTGATACATATGTGTGCCTTGTAATCACACCTTGATATGGCATAAAGCTCAGCTCTTGGAGGTCTTCACATAGGTCTTTCTAACCACGACTAAAACTGCCATCTATTTATAGTTGAGTTTGGGAGGCTAACTTCCCTCAATCACTCTCCAATCAATCAATGATTGATTTGATTCTCTACCTACCACAAATCAAAAATTCGTGGCTCCTCTTTTCATTCTTGATCAAGTGGACTCAACCACTTAAGATTCTCTTACTTTTACATTAAGTAAACTCTTCAAAAGTTACAAGAGGTAGTTCACAAGTGAAGTTTACATAGTCTTCATTTTAAGGCTTTTTCTATGACTTTGTGGGACTCAAGCCAATACTTAGGCTTTTCATAGACTTGCTCCAAGAGCTCCCCCTCAAGCCAAGCATGCTTGAGGTCTTCAATCTTCCAAGATTACCTGCAAACCAATCATAGCCTTGAATTTGCAAAGCTTTGCACCATCCAATGCTTTGGTTAGAATATCTGCACATTGTTGATGAGTGGACACATATGATATTTGAATCTCTTTGCTTAAAACCTTTTCTCGTACATAATGATAATGAACTTCAATATTTTTAGTCCTTGCATGAAAAATAGGATTAGCAGCCAAATGAATAGAACTCATATTGTCACCAAAAATAGTTGGAGTTCCAAACTCCAATCCAAGATCTTTGAATAATGTCTTCATCCACATAGCTTCTTGTGTAGCTATGGCAAGACCTCTATATTCAGCTTCAGTAGAAGAGAGAGCAACTGTGGGTTGCTTCTTGGATGACCATGAAATAAGCTTTGAACCTCCAAAGGTAAGATAACCTGAAGTGCTCCTTCTATCTTCCTTGGAGCCAGCCCAATCTGCATCAGAAAATAGCTTCACACCTAAATCAGATACATAAGGATAATAAAGTCCTTCATTTATGGTTCCTTTGAGATACTTGAGAATCCTTTCGGCAGCATCCATATGTGGTTTCCTTGGTGTGTGCATAAATTGACTTAGCACACTCACACTGTAACATATATCTACTCTTGTCAATGTGGCATAGTTGAGATTACCCACTAGACTTTGATATGATGTGATGTCCTCTATGAGTTCACCTTCATGTGAGCTCAATTTGTGATTGACCTCCATTGGAGTACCTGCAATCTTACAATCTTGCATCCTTAATGTACTTCCTTTGAGTGAGAAACAAACCATGATCTTTGTAGACAACTTCCAAACCTAGGAAGTAGGTAAGTGAACCCAAATCACTTATCTTGAACTCTTCTCTCATCTGATCTTTGATCTTCTTCATACCATCTGCATCATTTCCTGTCAATATAATATCATCTACATATACACATAGGTAGATGACCTCGGAATTACTCTTTTTAATAAAGAGTGAAGGTTCTGCCTTGCTTGGTTGAAAGCCTTTGTCCTGCAACAATGAAACAAGCCTGAAATTTCAAGCTCTTGGAGCTTGCTTGAGACCATACAATGCTTTGTTAAGTTTACACACATAATCAGGATAAACTTGGTTCTCAAAACCAGATGGTTGTGCCATATATACCTCTTCTGTTATCCAACCATTCAAGAATGCATTCTTTACATCTAGTTAAAGTATCTTCCAATTCTTGGAAGAGGCAATACTAAGCAAAACCCTAATAGTAGGCATCTTTGCCACAGGAGAGAAGGTCTCCTCATAATCAATTCCCTGAGTTTGTGCAAAGCCTTTTGCTACAAGCCTTGCCTTATACCTGTTAGTTGAACCATCAGAATTCTTCTTGAGTTTATAGACCCATCTTGAGCCTATTACCTTCATGGATGAAGTCTTAGGCACCAAATCCCAAGTGTTGTTTTCCTCAAGTGCTTCAATCTCTTCCTTCATTGCATGCTTCCATTCTGATTTTGCTTTGGCCTCTTCAAATGATGATGGCTCCTCTTGGTTTATATCCTGTGCTATGTAGATAGAGTGTTTAGTTACTAATGAGGTGTCAAACCCATACCTTTTTGGTTTTCTCTTTTCCCTCATAGATCTTCTTAGGCCATGATGTGATGATTCTACCTCATGTCCAAGTTCCTGCAATTTTGCTTTACCTTTAGACTTCCATGCTTTGATCTTTTCCATCTAAGATTCTTCATCATCCTCTGAGGTGTCTTGTTCTTCAATCTTCGGTTGTTCTCTACCAAGCCTTGGAAAATCTTCTTCAAGATTATATGGTAAATTGACCTTCCTGCATGAATCTTCATACGATGAATTGTTCTCATCAAAAACTACATCTCTGCTTACAAAGAATCCTTTGTTGGTAGGGTTGTATAACCTGTAGCCCTTTTGATTGTTGTCATATCCAATAAATACACACCTTTCTGCCTTTGGATCCATCTTGCCTCTAACATGTGAAGGAACATGAGCAAAAGCAATACATCCAAAAATTTTACAATGATCTAAGCTTGGTCTTCTTCCATTCCAAGCCTCATATGGAGTCATCCCATCAAGGGATTTTGAAGGCAACCTGTTAATCAAGTAAGTGGCTGTAGATACAGCCTCAGCCCATAAGTAATTAGGTAAATGCTTTTCATTTAACATAGACCTTGTAGCTTCAACAATTGTCCTATTCCTCCTTTCTGCCACTCCATTTTGCTCAGGAGTGTACCTTGTAGTTACCTCTCTTTTGATTCCTCTTTCTTGAAGAAAAGAATCAAACTCATGGGAGAAGTATTCTCCCCCTCCATCTGACCTTAGCCTTTTTAGTGATTTACCTGTTTGATTCTCCATAAGAGCCAAATATCTTTTGAAACATGAAAAAACTTCATCTTTGTGTTTCATAAAGAATAGGATAGTCCATCTGCTGCAATCATCAATAAAGGAGACATAATACCTTGATCCAGATATTGAAGCTTCCTTGCTAGGTCCCCATACATCTGTATGAACCAACTCCAAGAGATCTCCATGCATATAACCTTTCTTCATGAATGGTAATCTGTGAGACTTTCCAAATTGACATGCACTACACTTATAAATCATATGTTGTTTTGACAAATTAGGGAGTCCAAGTACACTTTGTTCCCTCCAGATTTGCTTTAATGACCTTTCACCAATATGTGCTAACCTTTTGTGCCATACTTCCAATTCTGTGAGTGTCTGACTACCATAATTAAAGAGAGCAATGTTTCTAGTGTTCTATAATTCAAATGTGAACAATCTACCTGTCTTTTCACCTTTTGCAATTTTTCTGAATCCTTGACTTGGATCTTCAACAAATGCTCCTCCTTTTGTGAACCTGACTTGCAACCCTTTCTCTACTATCTGCCCAACACTTATCAAATTCTTTGTAATGGTAGGGACATAGAGTACCTTACTGAGTAGGTTGATGTTTCCATCAGGTGCTTTGACATTGCCTATTTTCTCCACAGGATGTTTTGTATCATCTCCTGTTTGTACCTCATGCTTATTCCTTGGATCTTCTAAATCTGATAGGAGTGCCACATTTCCTGCCACATGATTTGAACAACCTGAATCTATGTAGAAAACATGCTCATCAGATTGACCTTGTGGCATAGCCATGTTCATGATCAATAATGAATCCTCTTTGTTTGAGTCTTCTGTGTAGTTATTGTAGTCTCTCCTTCCTTTGTAGGCTCCTTCATAGTTTGAATGATTGTAGTTGTTGTAGTTGCCATGGTAGTTGTTGAACCTTCCTCTTGAGTATCCATAACTTCCTCTATTGTATCCTCTGCCTCTTTGTTTCCTGGAATTCCTAAAGCAATTTTCAGTTGTATGATTAGTTAATCCACAAATAGAACATGAGTTGGAGTCTTGGGATCTCCCCCTGCCTTGTCTACCTCCTCTTCCTCTACCTCTGCCATGTCTTCCTCTACCTCCATAGTTAGCTTGATATGTACCTACTTCATCATCCACTTTCTTTGCCTTTCCTTTGTTATCTTTGGACTTGCTTTTATGAAAGTATAAAGCTGAAGATTGATTACCTTTAGAGCTTTCTCCATTTTTTATAAGCTTTGCCTCTTGAGTAAGTAGTTGTCCAATGAGTGTATTGAAATCAGGTACATGCATGTCCATGTACAAATCCATAGCTGTGGTGAATGCTTCCCACTTGTCATCTACCTTCAAGCCATTGATGACCTGCCTTACAATTTGTTCTTCATCTATTACCTCTCCAATGCTTCCCAACTGATCCGCTATGTCCTTGAGCTTTGTGACAAAAACAGTCACATTTTGTTTGGGAGCCTTCTTGAGAGTTGTGAAATCCAGCCATAGTTGATGCTTCCTAGCTTTAGTACTTGAAGAAAAGAAAGCTTCAAGTGCATCCCACACTTCCTGAGATGTCTTACAACTTCTAATGTGAGGCAACAAAAAATATGAGATAGAGTTGAGGAGATGAGACCTTGCAAGTGCATCCTTGGAGCACCATGTGCTCAATATTTCTTGCTCTTCTTGTGTTGGTTGACTTTTGTTCCTGAAACTTGGCATAACTTCATCTCCAGCCACATAACCATATAAACTTCTACCTTGGAGATAGGCTTCCATTCTTTATGACCAAGCTGAGTAGTTACCTCTGTCTAATTTGTCAATTGATGAAGGAAATCCATCTGCCATGTTGTCCAACCTTGCTCTGATACCACTGTGAAGAGATGGATAGGTATGTGCTTGAAGATGAAGAGGTGTTGCAAAATCCTTGATCTACACCAGCCAAATGAACTCCAGGAGTATATGGTGGGCCCTTTTAGCTTGCCAATGGATGTATTAGACACCCTATGTACCTTGGAAGATCACTTTAAAAAAGATAGACCAAAATAGATAAGTTGGAGTTAGCTCAAAGGTGAAAACTTGCTATTCTTGGTTCATACACCTGTCTAGTGTTTTACATAATTCTCTAAGGACATCAGCAATTAGCTTAATTCCTCTTGGGGAATTCTAGGTAACTTAAAGAGCTAACTTTCATGAGTAATCGCATCAAAAATAATAAACCACACACTAAGAATGAGTTTTAACAAGTGATGACATCATCCCGATTTTCACGGGCTGCAATAGTTTGAGACTAGTGAGCAGAAAAATGCACATAACTCAAAACGTAGGAATCCAATGATTATGCAAATTTGTATGGTTATACAAGACAGCAAGCTGAATTCAACAAGATTTAAATCTCTGAATTTGGATAAGTAACCACTGAGAAACACCTCTGACAAGATGAGTGAAAAAGTCGGGTATCTGATAGAGAAGTGAAAATGCACAGACACTGTTGACTTCAACTGAACATAACTGAAGATTGCAACATCCAAATGATATGAAAATTTGTGAGCATATAGTAGACTTATAGAGCTAACTTTAACAAGTTAAATCACTGAAAATAATGCACCAAGCTCAGAGAAACAATCTCTGCAATCTGACTGAGAAAACTGAGAGTAATGGCAGTGAGTAGTACACTTCACAAGAACATGGACATATGAACTCAAATAATCATGAAAATGAAAGTATATTGCTTGTAGAATACAATGACTTACTGATACATATGTGTGCCTTGTAATCACACCTTGATATGGCATAAAGCTCAGCTCTTGGAGGTCTACACATAGGTCTCTCTAACCATGACTAAAACTGCCATCTATTTATAGTTGAGATTGGGAGGCTAACTTCCCTCAATCACTCTCCAATCAATCAATGATTGATTTGATTCTCTATCTACCACAAATCACAAATTCGTGGCTCCTCTTTCTATTCTTGATCAAGTGGACTCAACCACTTAAGATTCTCTTAATTTTACATTAAGTAAACTCTTCAAAAGTTACAAGAGGTAGTTCACAAGTGAAGTTTACATAGTCTTCATTTTAAGGCTTTTTCTATGACTTTGTGGGACTCAAGCCAATACTTAGGCTTGTCATAGACTTGCTCCAACAACACATTCATACACACACACATCCAAACATACACACTCATAGACACACACACATACGCATAGACGCGCACACACATACACACACATAGACGCGCACACACATACACACACAGACACATACACACATAATGATGCATCCACACACATACACATGCATACACACATAGACACACATATACACACACACATATATGCATACACACACACATAGAGAGACATACACACACATACACATACATGCATACACATACACTTATAAACACATACACACACATAGACACATACACACTCATAGGTACACACACATACACATAGACACACACACATATAGTATATACACACACATGCACACATAGACACATACACACATACACATGCATACACACACATACACATGCATACACACATACAGACACATATACACACACATATATGCATACACACACATAGAGAGACATACACACATAAACACATACATGCATACATTTTCATACATAATGCATATGCATATGCATATAATGTACATACATACTTACATGCATACATAATGCACATGCATAGATACATACACACACACAGATACATACACACATAGACACATACACATACAGGAACACATACATACCCATAGATACACACACATACACATAGACACACACACATACACACATAATGATGCATACACACACATACACATGCATACACACATACAGACACATGTACACACACATTCACACACACATTCACACACACATTCACACACATATATGCATACACACACATACACATACATGCATACATATTGCATATGCATATGCATACATACATACTTACATGCATATGCATACACACACACATATGCATACATACATACTTACATGCATATGCATACACACACACATATGCATACTTAATGCATATGCATATGCATACATAATGCATATGCATATGCATACATAATGCATATCCATATGCATACATAATGCATATGCATATGCATACATACATACTTATATGCATACATAATGCACATGCTTACATACACTGTCATAATGTATACACACACATACACACATAGACACATACACACATAATTATGCATACACACACATACATATGCATACACACACATATGCATACATGCATTGCATACACATACACACACATAGATACATACATACACATAAATACATACACACTCATAGACACACACACATACACATAGACACACACACACATACACACATAGACACATACACATAATGATGCATACACACATACACATGCATACATAGACACACATAATGATGCATACACACACATACATATGCATACACACACATATGCATACACATACACACATAGACACATACACACACATAGATACATACATACACATAAACACATACACACTCATAAACACACACACATACACATATACACACACATACACACATAGACACATGCACACGTAATGATGCATACACATGCATACATAGCACACATAATGATGCATACACACACATACATATGCATACACACATATGCATACATACATGCATACACATACACACATAGATACATACATATACATAAACACATACACACTCATAGACACACACACATACACATAGACAACACACACATATACCTACACACATACACACATAGACACATACACACATAATGATGCATACACACTCATACACATGCATACACACACATATGCATACATACATGCATACATATACACATAGACACATACACACACATAGATAAATACACACACATACACATTCATACACACATACAAACACATATACACACACATACACACATAGACACATACACACGTAATGATGCATACACACATACACATGCATACATAGACACACATAATGATGCATACACACACATACATATGCATACACACACATATGCATACATACATGCATACACATACACACATAGACACATACACACACATAGATACATACATACACATAAACACATACACACTCATAAACACACACACATGCACATAGACACACACACATATACACACATAGACACATGCACACGTAATGATGCATACACACATACACATGCATACATAGACACACATAATGATGCATACACACACATACATATGCATACACACACATATGCATACATACATGCATACACATACACACATAGACACATACACACACATAGATACATACATATACATAAATACATACACACTCATAGACACACACACATACACATAGACAACACACACATATACATACACACATACACACATAATGATGCATGCACACACATATATGCATACATACATGCATACACATACACACATAGACACATACACACACATAGATACATACATACACATAAACACATACACACTCATAGACACACACACATACACATAGACACACACACACACACACATATACACACACACAAACACACATAGACACTTACACACATAATGATGCATACACACACATACACATGCATACACACACATACATGTATATATATTGATTTCTAACCATTTTGTTTTATATGTTAGGTATTATGGATCCCAGTAGAGAGAGAAAGGCGAAACTCACTCTCATAAAAAGTCTTATGAGAGCAAGAGTTCCGTCAGATACTCTAGGGGCCATAATGCGGGACGACGCACAGATGTCTGATGAGGAGCTGGATTATACGATCCAGATGCTTACGCGATCAGACGAGGCCTCTTCTGCGGCTCCACACGCAGGAAGAGAGCTATCTGCTCATAGGTATGTTTTTTTTCATAAACTTTTTAATGATATTATAGCACATATTTTTATTTACTTCTATATATCTATTTTTAGGACACCTATACCACCTCCAACACGTGATAGCAGAGCAGAGACGTTGCCTATGGGGACATGCATAGGCACGTTAGGACTAGAGTGCGACATAGAGCCAGAGGGGAATATTGTATACATAGGAAATGGATTGGAGTTCAAGAGGAGAATGCGTGCACTATGCGACTCTTACCTTCGCTTTATCCACTTACCGTGGAAGTAAGTAAAAGTTTTACATATAAATTGAAATATATACCTTATGTTTTATTTATATTATGTTTTTTATTTTTGTAGTGAGCGTGATGAGAGGGATAAAAAGTACGTGCTCAGTTCACTTGAGACGGAGTTTGGGACAGGGTGGTCTCTTAAATGGTGTTTAAAAGAGATGCGGACACTTATGGCTCATCGTCGCGACAATGCACGGTATGTATGTATATGAGAGAGAGAGAGAACACTAATCTTGATATTAGGGTTTTGAAATCCCTAATTTAAAAACTCTAAGTCAACCTTTTAGCCATATGTTTGAAGTATATGTACACCTCCGACGTCCTACTAGAGAGATGTCTCTCCTCCCAACCTTATGCCTCTATGTATAGCTACTCGAATCAACGAGGATCATAATATATGTAAAGATATATACACATCATGTAGATAGGATAGATAAATATAAAATGGAGTAGATATATTATGCATCACACATACATGCCTAAATGCACACATAAATATATATATACATACTAACATATTTACATGTACATATTTACACATACATGTACATGCCTACATGCACACATAAACATATATACATGCATACATATTTACATGTACATATTTACACATAGACACATATACATATATACA
Organism: Ceratopteris richardii; assembly: GCA_020310875.1. NCBI lineage: Eukaryota > Viridiplantae > Streptophyta > Polypodiopsida > Polypodiales > Pteridaceae > Ceratopteris > Ceratopteris richardii. Next base: position 156,567,227 of record CM035420.1, on the reverse strand, counting down.
TGTACACAATTATAAACGCTTGAATATATTACGTACATGAATACATGAAAATTTTACATAAATGCATATGCATATATACACATATGCATATTTAACACATGTATACATATATCACACACATGCAAACACATACATATACATGAAATACATATATATGCATACTAATATATGTATACATATAATACACATGAATACACACACATATGCATACATACATGATAAAAATTTACTCCTCCAAGATAAAGCTATATATAAAATAATTAGGCATACCCCCGAGCTTCATGTTCTAACTTAGAAGAACATGATTTCATCTCTCTAGTAGGATTCATCGTTATTCAAGTTAATAAAGAAACCTATTATCTGATATCCATTCAGAAGCTTCAAGTTACTATCTAATATGCTCATATGTTTTCATTATTGCCATCATTTTGGTAAGACATCAATATAGTCTCATCTTCATTATCCTTATTGATTTCATTTATTTCTTCTATTGTTAAATCTATGTTCTCATGAATCACATCATCTATTGGTGGATTAATATCTATTTCTGGTAATTCCTCTTCCTCATTAGTAGAATTAGCATGTAGAGAATTATCCTCTTCATCAAAAAGATTAGTATCATTATCACGTATAATGAGTCTAATTTCTATTCCAGATGTTGATGTATCAGTATCTGATGCTGAATCATCAAGAGGACTTTCTTCAATCTCTCTAACAATAAACTGTTCAAACAATGACCTACCTCTAGGTTGCACATGAATGACTTGCCACCAAGGATGAGCATCTAGGTTTTTATAAAAAAATGCTTGTTCAATATGCCTAGGAAGAGTATATGGTTCTTTAGTAGATCGCATTACCTTGGAAGAATCAATTGCCCAAAACCCAGATAATTCCATTCTTATTGTAGAATTACTACCTTTATACTGCGTTCGATACTAGTCAACCTTCAAAATGACTTATCAAAATATATAACAACAAAAACGTCCCATTATTAGGTGCTTAAAAAAATAACTAACTCTAAAAAAAATATATGAACTTTTTTCTACCTGTTTGAATGTACGAAATGAAATTTCGTAGATACCAACAATACTTCCTACGTAACCAAGTTCGCTATCTATAAGGTTTGTGTCTTTTGAGCTAGCACGTGATAGTTGCTTGAAACAAGCAACAATACTAGAATCCTCTGTTTTACGTAAAGAATCAATGGCTTTGATTCTAATATGCTGTCCAAAAGCCCACATATTAGTGAACATTCGAGCCTGCAAAATAAATTCAATTAGTAAATAGAAATTAACATACATATATAAAAAAAATAAAATATATATTTTAATAAAATTACCTTTTGTTCACAACCTATCATTAACTCTCTTTGCTCATCTAAGATTTCTTCATTATTTGCGTTGGCGCATTGCAAACGACTATATAGCCAATCCGTGAAAGAAGGTATATCTATAATCTCATTATTATCGAGATTACGTCTAGATCTTTTGTTTTTTCGCCTTTTACTTTGGAGACTTTGAAGTTCCTCGTACTCGCTAAGGAATGCTTGCATGCATTCGCTATTATATGCTACAAAAGTAGAAACATCATTTTTTTCTTGAAATGTAAATAAGAATGGAACCCCCTTACCTGATAATACCTCATCTATTATTTTTGAAGAAGACTCGTTGGTCCATGCATGTGGAGCTTCTTCATGAACTCTTTCAAGGTACTCACTAACGTAATACATGCACTCTTCAAGCATCCAACCCTTTGCCATGGATCCTTCTGGTTTTGCTCTTTGTCGCACGTAACCTTTTAGTATTCCCATAAATCGCTCGACCCAAAACATCCATCGAGTGTTGACAACACCAGCAATCTCTATCTCATCTACAAGATGGACTAGTAAATGAACTTGAATATCAAAAAAAGAAGTAGGAAGTTCTCTTTCCATCAAACATAGTAGCTCTTTGCATTCACGTTTTTTTTGTGGGATCAAATTTTTATCGATCTCTTTGGATGTAATCCACCATACAAATCATAAAAACAATTGTAAAGAAGTTAATTAAAAAATAAAAGATATCCAATATTCATACATATTAAATATAAAAGTATCATAATTACCTTATAAGTGATCCAAGACGATAGATCACATCTCGTACTCCTTTTGTTGTACATCCATCGATAACCAAAGGTAAAATATGTTTCAAAAAGTTATGCGAGTCATGGGTCTTTAACCCAGATAAGATCTTATCATCCATAGTAAACATGTTTTGAAACGATGCTCCATATCCTATAGGAGTCTTGATCAATTGAATTCTATTGTTGATAGTCTGTATCTCTTTTGTTGTAAGTACCCAAGGAGCAGATGCATAAGTCATTTCTTGTCCATGTCTATCAAAAACTGGCCATAACTTTGGTTTGGATTTTTGATCTTTCAAATCATTCCTTGATGCTGTGGTATCTTTTAGTCCAAGAAGATGTTTCCATAGTGAATAACCAATATTTTTTAATATATGCATAGGATCAAGAAGATGACATACTTTTAACTCTTTCCAATACTCCAAAGAATACCATATTGATATGTTCTCTGCGAGTGCCAATTTCCCTTTACCTCTGTTCACATACTCATTATCTGAATCATCACTAAAGATTTTTGCTTCTAGATCTATGAGAGGTCCATCTGTCCATTTTTTATACCAATCCATAGGCGTCATAGGTTGTGGATATTGGCCTATTTCAAGCTTTCCATTAAAACATTAGGGGAAAAAATGAACCCTAAATGGGCCTTTTAGATTAAGGAGTGATTAGTGATGGACCAATGAGAGGAGGGTGGTGGCCACAGTCTAGTAGCTTAATCACCTAGGCTAGGCATAGGCTTCCCTTGTTTGTGCTTGGTCAAAGAGGAGAAAAACAACTAGAAGAGGTGGTTTTGTTCATTTGAATGGTTTTGAAAGCCTCTCGAATGAATTTTAACCCTTGGATTGGCTCCAAAATCCAATGGATGAGAGTGAATTGCAAAAGTCAAGGCATCCTTGCTTTTGGACCCTTGGATTAGCAAGAGATTTAATGGCTAGGATGAGATATAATTTGAAAAAGGCGCCTTTGTTTAATAGCCATTGGATTGGCTCTTGCATCCGATGGCATATGTTGAATCCCGAAAAAGATAGGCGCCTTCCACGGCAGCCATTAGATCCCACCACCATCCAAGGGTGGAGTTTGAAGGAGCAAAAGTTGAGGGCGCCTTCTGCCCTCCACCATTCGATGATCTCTTCATCTAACGGTTCATATCCCTGCGCAAAAGTAGATCAGCCCCGATTGCGGACGTCCGTAGGATTTCAGCTTGATCGAACGGTCCAAACTTGTGCAGAGAGAGGGCATTCGGCCTGCGCAAATAAAGACAAAGCCCCACGAATCTCTGACATTTATCTCTCTAAAGGTCATTGATATTTAATCTCAACCATTGAGTTTTAGCATCCAAAGGCTCTAAAGAATTACATTTCATAATTCAAACATAAAAAATATGATATACTATTTTATTTGGGAAAACCACCGGTGGTTTTGTATGGCACCTTAATCAAGAGGATTAAGCATTTTAATTCCTAAAAATTAGGAATCCTTACAAGGCCCATGCAGGGCTCAAATTTTCCCCTAATGATGTATCGCTTCTCTTTTAGATCTTAATGGATGATCATCAGGCAAGAATCATCGATGTCGAAGATAAATATTTTTGTTGAGATTCTTACTATAGATTGATCTCAACCAATCACCACAATATGGACAAGCTTTATAACCCTTAGTAGATATTCGTGCATCATGGAAAATGATAAAAATATAATTAGATTAAATCATATTTATTTACATGCATATTGAATAAAAAAATTCCATCAATACCTAAACAAACGCCATATCCACGAAAATCGTGAATAGTCCAAGCCACAATACCACGAATCGTAATATGTCTTTCATTGATGCTTTTCGATACATCAATCACATTAATACCTCTCCATAACTCTTGAAGATCGTCAATGAGAGGAGCAAGATATACATTCATATCTTTAACTTGTCTTTTGCCTGGGATTAAAAGTGAAAGCATTAAATGTTCCTTTTTAATGCTAAAATATGGCGGAAGATTGTAGTTTATGACTACCACTGGCCATGTTGACCATTTACTGGATTTCATGGAGAATGGATTAACCCCATCTAATGCAACTCCTAACTTTAGATTCTGTGGATTTTGTGCAAATTCAGGCCATGTAGAATCAATATGCTGAAAAGCAAAACTATCATGAGGAATTCTGATTATTCCATCAGTACTTTTGTGATCATGTCCCCAAGTCAAAAGCTTTGATAATTCGGGGCTTTGAAACATATGTCTAATCCGTGGAGCCAATGGAAAATGTCTCAATACCTTTTTTGGGATTTTACCTTCTTCACCCTTATATCCAAGAGATTGACATTTGGGACATGTCAAAGAGTCTGCATATTCACCTCTTTATAAAATACAATCGTTAGGACATGCATGTATACATTGATAATCCATACCAAGATTTTTGATTATCTTCTTCATTTCATCATGTGAGGTAGGAAGAATATTCTGACTTGGTAAAAACTTTTCAGTTAATAACCTGTAAGTTTATCAAAAAAAGATATATTAAAAAATGTAAATAAATATATATACATATATACATGCAGGTTTTTATTCTTACTTTAGATAAGGTAAGAACAAGAACTTGAATTGAATAGATACTTTTTGTCCGCGCATCTTTTAAAACTATTAATGCATCTTTCAAAATATTTACGCAAAATTTGGATGGCAGGATACGATTGTTTGTTTTGGATGATATGAAGTATGTACCTTCATTGAATGATTTGTCGATTCACACTTTCAAACTGAACATATGTGTGAATCGACAAATCATTCATATCCTCCAAAACAAACAATCGTATCCCGCCATCCAAACAATCGTATCTTGCCATCCAAACAATCGTATCCTATCAATTCACACATATGTTCATATAATGGTGACCTGGATGAATCGCATGCACAGAGGTTACTCAAGATAGAGCAGGATTTCTTGGGTATGCAGTAAACCTCTTGCATGTCAATGATGAGCATCTGAACTTTAGGATACAAAGTGGACTACTCCATTATAATCAGATTGTTGTCTCTTGAGTAACCTCTGTGCATGCGACTCATCCAGGTCACCATTGCGAATATTTGGAAAGATGCATTAATAGTTTTAAAAGATGCGCGGACAAAAAGTTTCCATTCAATTCAAGTTCTTGTTCTTACCTTATCTAAAGTAAGAATAAAAACCTGTATGTATGTATATATATATATATATATATATATATATATATATATATATATATATATATATATATATATATATATATATATATATATATATATATATATATATATATGCATATATATATATATATAAATAGATAGAAAATTGAAATTTATACCTTAATAGTGTCGAAACAGATACATTACTCCATCCAAAACGATTTTGAAGGTTGAGAATAAGTAAGCTCGCATTTAGTCGTGTCAAACGACTTCCTTCATATGCATGCTTTAGACATTCCTCTCGAAGATATTTCTCATTTTTAGAAATATCCATGCTCTCACTGTCATTTTGATACCAATCCTCAATAAAATATGCCATGCCATCATCTTCATCATTGTCACTCAAATCTTGTACTTTATCATCTTTTGAATATAGATCTTTCAACTTTGCATATTGCACAGGATTAGTTTTGCGTAGCCTCCTCATGGAAGCTTCTGATAAATGAGGTCTTACTCGTAATTGTGAATGCTGTGGACGAATATAATCAACATCATACGTTGGAATCTACACATATAAATAAAACTCATTAGTATTCCATAAATGAATAAAAATTAAACTTCAAATATAAAATTAAGTATATAGCTTATTAAATATGGTTAGAAAATTTTTATTCTCTCTAGCTAAAAGGTGCTCTTGGAGGTCTACGCCATCCATAATTCACTAATAGTTCATCACTAGCATGTAATGTAGTAATAGCATTGACAACTATGTATCTTGATACATCTCTACTCATGTATGGTGATTCATGACTATTTTCACGCTCCTCAAACGTGCAATTAGTCCTTGAACTATTATGTAATCCTCGACTACTATTTATTAAACCTACTATATTTCCATGTGTGTAAGGTCTTCCATCAATATATAATCTTTCATTTTCTGCATGTAAAATCCTTCTACTAGTAAGGGATGTTGCGTTCAAGCATATTTTATAAGTACTCATGCTTTGAACATAACGTGAAAGTCGATGCCAATCTCCCCATCCATATATAGGACCACAAAATGACATAAGAGTGACTTCAGAGTTCGGAGGCACATACAAATCCTCTACAATAAAGAGACCACGACCAGCATTAGTAATAGTGGATGGAGCAATCATATAGCGATTACCCCAAAAGTTGAAAACCTCTCCATCTAAAGGAAGTGGTCCTCTATTCCATCCTACATATCTTCTTCTATCATATGTTTGTACTAAAGAACGATCACGAGCTGGCAATGGATAATATCCAGCCGTTTCATTCTCTAAACCAGGAGGTAGAGGATTTCTAGAAACCTCTGCTTGTAATTGATGAACAGCAAGTCCATGACGTGTACGAGGTATATTAACACTATGAGAAAAATCATCATCATCATCATCATCGAGCAAGTATTCCTGTATATCAATAATAATTTGATTTTATACATGGTTTTTAAATAAAATAATGACATTAATATATATAGAAAATACATACCCAAGCATTATCACGTTGACTAGGTGATGGTGCACGCTCAAAAGTACCATACCCTGCCTCATGTTGAATACATTCCAATCGTGGTCTTCGATACGTGCCATAACAAGAGTTACACCAACATATAATATGCTCTTGATAGTAAAATTCATCATAATTCCTATCGGAGGACACATGTGAAGTCGTTGCATGGGTAGGAGGTGGTAGAGTACCCTCTAATTGATCAGAATCTGCACATCATAAGAAACATAAAAAAAAATATAAGTGATGTATCCATCAAATATAGTTAAAATTAAATATTTCATATTAAAGTCGTTGCACGATGAGGAGACGGTGGTGGAGTTCCATCTGATTGATCAAAATCTACAAATAATGGTATTTGATATTAATAATTTGATTATCTACATAAATAAAAAATTCACATATACATATTTACACATACACACATATTCACATATACAGATTTACACATACACACATATTCACATATACACAACTACATATTATTGTGGGATAAATGCATGTATTTTGTATGAATGAGTGTATATGCATGCATGTGTGTGTTCGTATATATGTGGATATGTATATATGTGTTCATGTTATATGTATGTATATGTGTATATATATACATATATGCATGCGTATATGTTTGCATGTATATGTGTATGTGGGTATGTGTATGTGATGTGTATGTGTGTGTATATATGTGTATGTATTCTGAAGTTTTTTTCTGTTTGAGATTAAATTAACAAGAGATATTGTATGGTCGAAAAAAATAAGATGCGAGCTAACATACCACCTGAGTCGTGGTAGTTTTTTCGTAGACAGCTACGTCTTCAGGAGTCATTTCCTCAGTAGAAGGTACACAAATTAATAGTTTATATTTATAATTTTTATATATTTTAGTAATTTTTTACATTTAATTTATGTTATTTTTTTCTTGAATAAACAGGCTGCTGCAAAGAAGAGAGTGGAGTCGGGCCACACATCGCACTTAAGCCAAATGGGCCATAATGGTTTTGTAGCTACGTTTGTAAGTATATGTGTTATTGTGAGTATATTTTTTATTTTAGTTAAAATGCAAGCAACTAATGTTTTTTATTTGTTTCATTGCAGCGAAAGGATTATGGCCAATATCCTACGAAACACGAGATCGAGTATGCTACACATTTTGGATATCGGCATTTGGGCGAGTATATACAAGATCATCCTGATGCCTTTGTGAGTATCTTTAAATTTTATATAATTATTTTGTTGTTATGAATCTTTTAATTATTTTATTGATTTATGTTTGTTATATGTAATACAGGAGTATTATGGGGAGACAAATATGGATGAGGTGGAGAGACAAACACAGGTGGGACGATCTCGATCGTCACAGGGTGATCATGACGATGAGGATGAGGAAGATCAGGATGATCATGATATTGCTGATGATGATGATGATCATGATGATGATGATTAGGATTTTAGTTGATTAAGACATTGGATTATATGTATTTACATTGATATATATATATATATATATATATATATATTTTAATCTATATATTTTTCATTTTAGTTATGTTTTGAATTGTGTGTATGGTATTAAGTAATGAAGAGTTTTGTTCTATTGATTGTTATTATTGTTTATATTAAGCATGTGTTTTAATACTTTAATTATATAATTCATTCATATGTGTGTACCTAAGTGTATATGTATGTGTGTGTATATATATGTATGTGCACGTGTATGTGTGTGTATATGTATGTATGTGCATGTGCATGTATAAGTGTATATGTGTGTATGAGTATGTGCATGTGCATGTGTATGTGTGTGTATATGTATATGCATGTATATGTATAACTCTATGTGTATGTGTGTGTATGTGCATGTATATATGTAGGTATGTGCATGTGTGTGTGCATGTGTACATGTGTTTTAATACTTTAATTATATAATTTATTCATATGTGTGTACCTAAGTGTATATGTATGTGTGTGTATATGTATGTATGTGCATGTGTATGTGTGTGTATATGTATGTATGTGCATGTGCATGTATAAGTGTATATGTGTGTATGAGTATGTGCATGTGCATGTGTATGTGTGTGTATATGTATATGCATGTATATGTATAACTCTATGTGTATGTGTGTGTATGTGCATGTATATGTGTATATGTAGGTATGTGCATGTGTGTGTGCATGTGTATATGTGTTTTAATACTTTAATTATATAATTCATTCATATGTGTGTACCTAAGTGTATATGTATGTATGTGCATGTGTATGTGTATGTGTGCGTATATGTATGTATATGCATGTGCATGTATAAGTGTATATGTATATATCAATATGTGCATGTTCTTGTGTATGTGTGTGTATATGTATAACTCTATGTGTATGTGTGTGTATGTGCATGTATATGTGTATATGTAGGTATATGCATGTGTGTGTGCATCTTCATCATGTATAAGTGTATGAGTGCATATCAATAAGTGTGAGTATGGTATGAATGAAAATAACACAATTCAAATGATCTACAAATAATAGAAATTGTACTTACAATTGTTAGCCATAGTTTTTGCTTGGTTAGCTTCTTGAATAACCTGCGGTAAAGAGAGAAAGAAAAGAGAGAGAGAGAGAGAGAGAGAGAGAGAGAGAGAGAGAGAGAGAGATCTAGAGAGAGAGATCTAGAGAGAGAGAGATCTAGAGAGAAAGAGAGAGAATTCAAAGAGAGAAAGATGTAGAAAGAGAGAAACAAAGACAGAGGGAGACAATAACAGAGAGCTTAGGCAAAACAACAATTCTGCATATACTTGCTTCAGCTCGTAAGCGTAGCGCAATTGCGAATGTTGGAGAGCTCTTCGATCGGATGCGTGAAAATGCCGATTGCAGAGCCTCCAACGTTTTAATTTTTGTCCATCAACAGATCGTCGTGTAAGCGATGCTATTCGTCGTCGTATTAGCGACCTTTTCTTTAGCGTCACTTATGCGACGGTTTGCAGAGTCGCTTATGCGACGCAAAAAAACGTCGCTTAAGCGACGCCTTTAAGTAGCATCGTTTAAGCGACGTTGTATGGGAGCGTCGCAATCCAAGTCACAAATACCGGAATTTTTTGCGTCGTCTAATCGACGGTCTGTGCTCGACGCTAATTACGACGCAAGTTGCAATTTTATAGCGATGAAATTATGTCGCCTTAACCGTCGCTATACGCCCGTATTCCTTGTAGTGCTAGGCAAGCGGTGATAACTCATATAGAAGAGCAAGAAGACGTCAAGGAAAACAAAGATGGCAAGAGGTCTGATTTGGAGGTTGGGATGGCCATTGAAGAAGCCTATGATAGGGTGAGGACTTGACTAAAGGACCAACCTACATGCCCTCAGGAGAATACTTAGGAGGTAAATATCAAAGAAATTTTGAAGGGAATTCACCACAAGATTATTTTATTCCAACTTTTAAAAATGGATGCAAAGGTGAGAAATCATCTATTGAAAGTCATAGAGTCTGCTTATGTGAATGCACCATCTAGTATAGATGTGTTCATGTGGATTTCCCCCTTGCACCATTGGTAAACTATGAAAGTTCTAGATTGTCTATTTTTATAGAAAGAGAACTTTTGGCAGGTGTAATTGTAGACAGAATCTCTAGCATCAATTTGATGTCTCATTTTACTATGAAGAGGTTAATTTTGGACCTCATGAAGCCATCACTTTTTTATTGTCACACTAGTAGATCAACATCGAGCTACAACACTAGGCACCATTGAAAATGTATTGATGACAATTCAAGGTTGCCACTTTCTCTTAGATTTTGATGTTATTACCCTACCACAGGAGACCTCTTATCCTCTACTCCTTGGAAGGCCTTGGCTAAGGCAAGCAAAAACATTGCAAGATTGCGGGAGGAATAGGTTTTGAATTTCTACAAATGCTAATAATCAATTGCATAAACACTTGGATGAAGGATCCTGCACTACCAAGGCAACATAGTATATTGTGGACATTCAGGTAATGCCTTCTCTACCTCATGAAGATGATGCTCTTTTAAATTGGATGATGAGCAATGCAGAATGCTACATAATCGAAATAAATGAGGATTCTATAGAAGAAGCACAAGGACTACAAAAAGATGTAAAAAGTGATAAAAGAAGTAAATCAAGTGATTAGAGGGAAGTACATGAAGAAGCCAAAATAGTTCCTTTTGTGATCCAAGTTGGAAACCTTGGAGCATAAGCTCAACTCTATCTTAGTGCTGATTATTGATTACTTTTGAGGTGAGGCTACCCCCGAAGTGCTTATTCGGGAAGTAAATCTTTGATATGAAGAAAACATTGACCAATCACAAAGAGGATATGATGAAGATAAGATTTCCTCTTTCTTAAAGGAGCTTCATGCCAAAGATCAAATCCAACACTCCCCCCTTTATCTTCATTATACAAGTTGCTCTTTTGGGAAATATTCCTTCCCTATATACAATGAGATTCATAAAGATCCTTCCCATGTGTAAAGAGAGTGGTACAATATTTTGGCTTCCTTCTCTCAAATAACCAATGGGTGGAACAATGTATATCCTTCTCTCACTCTAGGGTGGTTCATGTATTTTTCCCCTTCCCTGGGAAAAAAGTAGGGTGGTACAAAAGAGATTGAAGGTTGGCTTATAACATTTCCTTATTATCATTGTGAGTGTTGTTGTTGATGCTGTCCATAATTTCATCCCCTTACTTACTTTGTTATTTGACTTGTACTTTGCTCAAGGCATTTGGTGGAGACATTCTATAATGACATATAGAAGACATATCTGAGAACGTTCCTTCCCTCATATGAGCTGAGGGGGTGTTTAATTCTCATACAGTAAGAAAATAATCAGGATGTCATGCTTAGGCCTACATGTATGTAGGAATGATTAGATAGAACTAAGAGCTTTTGGGTACATTTATAAACCATATTTTGAGCTTTTATTAGATACTTGAAATATAGATTTCTCCTTGTAGATTTCATAACTAAGAAATTTGTACCTCCTCTTGGAGCACGAAGTGTTGGATTTACAGGAATATCTCACAATATTCACCATAATTGTAGAGGAGGTACTGGGGTATCCGCTTTTAACGAAAGTAGAGAATGAAGATTAAACACGTCCAGTACGTCGCCTACTCAAGGGGGGTTCTCTTTAGGGAAGTATACCCTTTAACATTTCTGTGAGCAGATAGATAACACGGATTGCACAGAGTGGTAAACACTTCAGAAAATATGGACAACCAATGACCAAGGAAGACCATACACTTCTTGATTCGAATCAGATGATTAAAAGGTTGGGCAGAGTGATGCTCAAAAATGTAAGCTTAGGGGGCTAACATGCCATCCCAGAAATAAAGAACCTCAATACACAGGGTTTTCTCCTCAGCTTAAGGGGGCCAATCACATGCAGTCTAACCCAAAAAAAAAAAAAAATACAAATGGTAGGATTTGCTCAAGAGAATAGATCTTAACACCAATACTGACTCATAGAAAAGAAAGAAAATCCAAGGCACTCTCTTACACTATAGTGCTCATAGCCCTCCACTGAGAAGCCTACCCTCTGTATCCACACTACAGAGTAGCTCCTACAATAGGCTTGAAACCACCAAGTGCAAGAGAGGACTTCTGCACGTATACACGCATCAATGAAACTCCGAAAAATGTACCCCAATGTGTGTGTACCCAAATGAGCACAAATCCCTTGATTTTATAGGCCTCAATAGGCCGAGAGAGCCTTGCCGAATCTTCACATCCACTGATCATGTGCCGGTTGATCACCCAAAATTGGAGGGTAGGTCAATTACTCCTTTGATTTGAATTAGATTCACAAAAATAGGTAGTCGCCGTGAATGGTTGGTGGCAAGGATTCCTTTTCCACTTTCACTTTTTACCCTGCACACTTTTATCCCATACCCACATAGGGTGGGTGACTAATAAATCATCTTCAATAATTTATTTGCCAATCTGTTCAGTGAACTTGCTATAATGTTCCCAATTATCCTGGTAAAGAAGGGGTCTTCTATCGACACAAAAAGTCTTGTAATCGGGTATTTCAAGATGAGAATTCCACGCTTGGATTGAGCCCCATCACTAACATATGCATCTTTTTGCCCCATACCAACCATGACCCAGTGTGCTTTGGACGGCCCACAATTCTAAGAAATACAGCCCGAGGAGCATCATCGCTAGCAAATCCAACCTTCACCATTCCCGATCCATTGTGTGTATGTCGTATGTGTGTGTGGGCGGGAAGTGTGAGTGTGTGCATGTGCTCGTGTGTGTGAGTGTGAGTGTGTGCTTATATGTGTGTGAGTGTGTGGGTGCGAGTGTGTGTGGGGGTGTGTGTGTGTACATGTGAGGATGTGTGTGTATGAATGAATGTGTGTGTGCGTAGATGTGTGGTTGTGCATGTGAGGTGTGCAAGTGTGTAAATGTACGGTTGTGTGTATGTGTGTGAGTGTGCATGTGATTACGTGGGTGTGTGTGCATATGTATATGTGTGTACATGCATGCGGGTGTGTGTGTGAGTGGGTGTGCAAATCCGTGTATGCATGTGAATGTGCGCATGTGTGCATGATGTGTGGATGTGTGCATGTGTGCATGCATGTTGTGTGCATGAGGGAGAGGTGAAGAAGGGGGGAAAGCGCAGGAGTGAGCGGGGGCGGGGGGTGTGGGAGGCAGCGGGGGTGGGCGGACTACTGCGGGGTGGGGCGGAGTTTTGCTGCGGGGGGTGGCGGGGGAGTGGCTGCGGGGATAGGGGGGGGACAGCGGGGAAGGTGGCGGGGGTTGAGGAGGAGTTGCAGCGGGGTGGCGGGTGAGGAGAGAGAGAGAGAGAGAGAAAGAGAGAGAGAGAGAGAGAGAGAGAGAGAGAGAGAGAGAGAGAGAGAGTACGTGAGGGGGAGTTGGAGGGGGCGGTTGCGGGAGTGATGGGAGAGAGAGAGAGAGAGAGGGTACGTGAGGGGGCTTGCGGGGAGGGCTGAGGGGGGTTAGAGGGGGGCTAGGCGGGGGTGGCTGAGGGGGAACTAGTGGGGGTGGGGGTGGTGTTAGGCTGCGGGGGTGAGGTGAGGGGGGCGGGGTGGTGTGAGGGGGAGGGGCGGGAGAGGAGAGAGAGAGAGAGGGAGTACGTGAGGGGGAGTTGGAGGGGACGGTTGCGAGAGTGATGGGAGGGGAGAGAGAGAGAGAGAGAGAGAGAGAGAGAGAGAGAGAGAGAGAGAGAGGGAGTACGTGAGGGGGAGTTGGAGGGGGCGGTTGCGTGAGTGATGGGAGAGAGAGAGAGAGAGGGTACGTGAGGGGGCTTGCGGGGAGGGCTGAGGGGGGTTAGAGGGGGGCTAGGCGGGGGTGGCTGAGGGGGAACTAGTGGGGGTGGGGGTGGTGTTAGGCTGCAGGGGTGAGGTGAGGGGGGCGGGGTGGTGTGAGGGGGAGGGGCGGGAGAGGAGAGAGAGAGAGAGGGAGTACGTGAGGGGGAGTTGGAGGGGGCGGTTGCGGGAGTGATGGGAGGGGAGAGAGAGAGAGAGAGAGAGAGAGAGAGAGAGAGAGAGAGAGAGAGAGAGAGAGAGAGAGAGAGAGAGAGAGAGAGAGAGAGAGAGAGTACGTGAGGGGGAGTTGGAGGGGGCGGTTGCGGGAGTGATGGGAGGGGAGAGAGAGAGAGAGAGAGAGAGAGAGAGAGAGAGAGAGAGGGTACGTGAGGGGGCTTGCGGGGAGGGCTGAGGGGGGTTAGAGGGGGGCTTTGCGGGGAAGGCTGAGGGGGGGGGGTTTGCGGGGCAGAGGGGAGCTGAGAGAAAAGATGGGGGAAGAGAGATAGGAAGAGAGAGAAAAATAGAGAGATAAACAAATCAACCAAGGTGGCAATGAAAGTGAAATCAACAAGTGAAAGCAACAACTGCCCGGAACACCATTATGTCCATGAAATGGGATGGAACATTCCTTGAAGCTGCAGCCCAATGCAGCCCAAGGCATCTGAGAGCTCTCCTTTTAATCTCTTCTCTTCTATCTTCTTCGGACTTCAAGCTCAGAGTGCCAGTGGGTTCTGCCCACTGCTCACATGCCACAAAGAGAGAAAGGGAAAAGAGAAGGGGTACTACAGACCCCCACATCAAGCTTTTGCACCGTCTCGGTGCAATATCTTTATTTGCTTATTCCTTCAAAATGAACTGCAGAAAATGAAAGAACTATGGTATGTACAGGGAGTGAATTTCATATGCTTGCATCAATTCAAATAACTCTTCACCCTGGAGATGTTGACCACTGGCATCCTGTTGACTTGCAGATCTTCCAGATGCACTGCGCCATGTGGCAATACGTTGATAACCTTATATGGTCCTACCCATTTAGGCGCCAATTTAGTCGAAATTGCTGGAACCTGATGCACTAAAACCATAGACCCTTCCTGAACTTCGTTGGATCTCAGATACCTATCATGCAACCTCTTGCGTTCTTCTTGCTTTGCCTGTAGTTTCCTCATTGTTGCTTCCCTATATTCTTCCAATGCCACAAGTCTTCTAATAGGGGGTTCAATTCCAATGGTTCTGGCTCCAATTTCCTTCTTGATAATAAATTCAAAAGGTGCCAATGCCTCTTTACCATAGACTAAGCGGAATGGACTTTCGCCAGTGGTTCCCCTTCTAGTAGTTCGGAAAGCCCACATTGCACCGATTAATGCCTGTGGCCAAGAACTTTGATGATTAAAGGATAATTTCCGTAAGAGCCCAATCAAAATCTTGTTAGAGCTTTCTGCTTGGCCATTTGCCCTGGGATAGTAAGCACATGACTTCTTGTGAAAGATTTTATACCTATCAAAAATGAATTGGAGCAACTGATTCACAAAGTGAGTGCCCCTGTCACTAGTAACTTCAAGTGGCAACTGAATCTGGAAAAAATACGTTTAAACAAAAACTTAGCCACTATCAAAGCCGTGCAATCTGTAGTGGCTTTAGCCTCTACCCACTTAGTTGCATAACATGTGGCCATTAGAATATATCTCTTTCTCCCAGGTTGACCAGTTGGACTAAACGGACCAATAAAATCAAGACCCCATCGTTCAAAAGGTAGCCATCCTATGGAGATGACTAATGGCTGGAAACTCATCTTGGTCGGCTTAGGAGCACATCTCTGACAGATATCGCACTCCTTAGCAAATTTGATTGCATCTTTGTATATCTGAGGCCACCATAATCCTTGGTGGATAATTTTGTGAGCCAAATCTGCTCCCTTCATATGCCCTTCGTTGTGTGCTGCTTCAAGCAAAAAGTTTACTTCTTCTGAAAAAACACACTTTCTCAAGATACCGTCGTGACAATACTTATATAAATTTCCATCTATGAGTGAGTAAGATTTGGACTTAAAGAGTAATTTCCTCTTTTCTAGTGGTGTTAGATGTTTGGGAAATTCTCCAATGGAGAGGAACTCAAGAATTTCATCGTACCAATCAGTCTGCATTGAAACCAGAAAAAGAGTACTATCCACCAATTCATCATCAATACATGTTGCTTTTTCACTCAGAGCAGTTCTTGATACCTGATCCACCATATAGTGCTCTTTCCCTGGCTTAATATGAATATCGAAATCAAATTCTTGAAATAGCAATAACCATCGCCAAACCCTTCCAGCTACTCTAGGCTTGTTAATCAAGTACTTGAAAGGCTGATGATCAGTTATGACAATAAAATGCACACCTAAGAGGTAATGCTGAAATTTTTGAAGAGCGAACACGATAGCCAAACCTTCCCTTTCAGTAGTGCTGTAGTTCCTTTCTGCTTTGGTAAGCAATATGCTAGCATAGACGATAGGTTGGTCTACCTTATGTGATGATGGTTGAGCCAAGACTGCTCCAACTGCATGAAGACTGGCATCTGTATGCACATGGAACTCTAATGACCAATTAGGAACAGTTAAAAGTGGAGCAGTACATAGCCTCAATTTTAGTTCGCAAAATGCTTTCTCAGCTTCAGGAGTCCATGAGAAAGGGACATTCTTACTTGTAAGCCTAGACAAAGGCTTAGCTATTTTTGAATACATTCTGATAAATCGTCTATGATATCCTGCATGGCCTAAAAAACTTTGTACCTCCTTTGGAGTTCGGGGAATCGACATGGAGAGGATAGCAGTGATCTTTGCCGGATCAACAGTTATCCCTTCGACTGATACTATGTGGCCAAGGAGAGTACCTTTAGTGACCAAAAAATGACATTTAGCAGGATTTAACTTCAAACTTGTTTTGAGACACTGCTCAAAGATTTCCTTTAGATTTTCCAAATGATTATTGAAATCTTGAACTATTGCTCTCCTATCTGTTCCTGAAAATACTGAAAAATCATCCATAAAAATGCGCAGCAATGTGGTTAACCATTTCCCTAGTATCAGATACATTGCTCTATTAAAGGATGCTGGTGCATTTTTCAAGCCAAAAGCCATACGGGTATAAACATATGTGCCCCATGGAGTAACAAAAGCCGTCTTGTCTCTTTCTTCAGGATGAATGACTATCTGACCATTGAACCCATCAAGAAAACTATATAGAGAGTGTCCAGCTACTTCTTCAAGCACCTGCTCTGTGAATGGTTGAGGAAAGCCATCTTGAATAGTTACCTATTCAAGGCACAAAAATCAACGCATACTCTTATTTTGCCGTTTTTCTTTGGTACAATGACCATGGAAGAAAGCCACCATGAGTGTTCTACAGGAACAATAATACCTGCCTCTTCTAGTTTTGTTATTTCTAGCTTTACTGCCTCTGCATACTTTGGATTAAGTCGGTAAGGCCTACTTCTTGCAGGTGAAGCTCCTTCCACTAAGGGTATTCGGTGTAATCCAAGCTCCTCTGGTATCCCTGTTAGGTCTTTATAGGACCATGCAAAGACACTTTTATAGGCAAAAAGTAGGGAAGTTACCTTCTGTAGTAAAGAGGGATAGTGCCATAACCAAGCAGCCAAGTGAACTATCTGAGGATTCTCTTCATCTCCAAGATTTACTTCTTGAACAAACTTTTCAAAATTGGACTCACTTGAAAATTCATCTCCATTGTATGCAGGAGCAGAGTTCAATTTATGATCCACAATCTGTTCCTTGATCCATCCTAAAGGTATATTTGAGAATGGGAGTTCTTGAAGGTCACAATTAGCTTCCTCAGATGCAGGCACAACTTTGTCACTTTCTGGTCCTGCAAGCATAAAATCATCTGATTCCTCATGTTTACCTGCCTTCTCCTTACATACCATCGTGGTGGCGCTGAGTGTTGAATTTTGATTATCTGACTCAATTAGAGGTTTCTGTCCTTCGGGAGGTGCCTGCAAAAGATAAGCTCGACTTCCTTGCTTACTCTTTTCTATATTGTTTAAGTGAAAAACATCAGTTTTTTCCTCTTCCCGACCTCCTTGTGTTGCTTCTGCAAAATCCTCATTTACTTCACATATCTCCACTATGCAGCATTCTGCACTTCCCATCATCCAATTTAATAGGGCATCATCTTCTGAAGGCATTACCTGAGTTTCCATTGTATACCCAGTAGCCTTGTTGATGTCCGATCCTTCTTCCAAATGTATCTGTAATTGATTGTTAGTACATGTGGAAATCCATAACTTGTTCTTTCCCCAATCCTGTAGAGCCTTTGCTTGCCTTAACCAAGGCCTTCCCAAGAGTAGAGGGTATGAGGTCTCCTATGGCAGGGCAATAACAACAAAGTCTAAAACAAAATGACAACCCTGCACTATCATAAGTATCTTTTCGACAATGCCCTGTGGTGCAACCCGACGTTGATCTGCTAATGTGACTGTGAAGGGTGCTGCCTTTGTGGGATTCAGCCTTAGTTTCCTCATAGTGAAATCAGGCATCAAATTGTTGCCGGAACCTCCATCTATAATAACACCTGTGAGAGCTTCATCCTTGATGAAAACGGATAATCTTGAGCTCTGATAATCAGCCAAGGGTGCAGGAGGAAAGTCCACCATAAAACCATCTATGCTAGGAGGTGGACACAAGCATGCAGAATGTATAATCTTCAACAGATCACTTCTTACTTTAGAATCTATCTTTATGAGTTGGTACAGACTAATCTTATGGTGAATACCTTTCAAGATTTCCTCAATGTTCACTTCTTGCGTGTCTTCAGGAGTACTTGTTGGTTGATCTTTTAGCAAAGTAGTCACCCTCTCATTAGCCTCTTCCATGTCTCCTTGGTCCTTCCATCCCACCCTCTTTTCTGCATCTCTATCTTTGAGTCCTTGTTGTTCCTCCTTATGGGCTATCGCCGCTTGCCTGGCTCTAGTCATCATTGGCATCGCAGAGGATGAAACAACATAAGATTGAGTTTCCTTCTTCATGTGGAGAGATTGCTATCATGTGGATTGGAGCAGGACGACCTCTTGGGCAATCCCTGGTATAATGATCCTTGGCCTCTGGACAATGTTGACAAGGAGGTGCATCTTCTGGAAGGGAACACCTATTTTGCATGTGGCCGTACTCACCACAACGATAGCACATCAAAGGTCTATTATATCTAGGCTTTGCAGGCCTATTCTCCTCCCTATTAGATGTATTTGAAGTACTAGCATAATATGAATCCAAATTTTGAGGGTTACCTCTCTGCTGTGTACCCTTGAGTAGTAGCAATCTCTAGCTTCATGACCTTCTTTTCCACAAAATTGACAGCTTACCTTAATAGGGCAATTAGCATTGGAATGTCCATTGTTGTTACAGATCGTACACCAAATTTGTCTCATTATGTCTTGAGTGGTCTTCAAATCTTCTAACTCTCGGCGAAGCTAGGCTACTTCATCATGAGTGCGACGCAATGGCGGGAAGACCTTCTCTTCTTGTTGATTTTGTTGCATCTTCAATGCTTCCAGTTCTCTCCTTAGTTGCTCAATAGGATCCAGGTCTGCAGCATACTTTGGTTGTATATCCCCTTCAAAATGTTGCCTTGCTTCTTCAATGCGTGATGCCACTGCAACAAAATAATTGAGGGTTGCATCCAATCTAAGAGACTCACGAAGCTTCTGCTGAGATGACCTGGGCAGAGCCTTTTCTATCCACTTTTTAACCAAAAAGTCACTTGGAGCATGTGGCAAACGTGCAACAAGTGCTTTTGTTCTAGTGTGAAGTTCATGAAAGGATTCACCTGGTCTTAGCTTCAAATTCTCTAGTTGATCTAGAGCTCTTTCCGAGGAATCACTTGGTCGGAATGTCTGTGAGAACGCCGCCTTCAAAGCCTCCCATGTAGTGAAATGGCCATCTGCATATTGACTATACCATTTATCTGCAAGACCCTCCAATGTGGATGGAAAGAGTGCCAACATTGCATCCTCTCTATTCTGCAGACCTCGTCCAAGACATAAAGAGATGAATCTCCTCACATGATCATCAGCATCCTCATAAGCTTGTCCCTTGAAGGTAGGGAATTTGATGTTTAATCTGGAGAGCAAATGAGAGAGGTCCTCCATTTGTACTGGTGTTTCTTCGGACGTATCTGAGGAGAAGTCTAGAGTTCTCTTATACCTCTCTTTTGACAATGGTGTCGCACCCAAATCAATAGATAAATTTAGGGAGGGCAGAGGGGAGGTAGACTCACTAGCCGTGGTTATTGCTAACTTGTTAAGGCTCCTCCGAACACGAAGAGACTCCTTATCTGCTCGTGTATGGGTCATGTACCTATTTGCCAATGTAATAGGGTAATGTACCTATTTACCTCTCACAGAAATGCAAAGGTCCCACCGGGCGTGCCAAACTGTAGAGGAAGTACTAGGGTATCCGCTTTTAACAAAAGTAGAGAATGAAGATTAAACACGTCCAGTACGTCGCCTACTCAAGGGGGGTTCTCTTTAGGGAAGTATACCCTTTAACATTTCTGTGAGCAGATAGATAACACGGATTGCACAGAGTGGTAAACACTTCAGAAAATATGGACAACCAATGACCAAGGAAGACCATACACTTCTTGATTCGAATCAGATGATTACAAGGTTGGGCAGAGTGATGCTCAAAAATGTAAGCTTAGGGGGCTAACATGCCATCCCAGAAATAAAGAACCTCAATACACAGGGTTTTCTCCTCAGCTTAAGGGGGCCAATCACATGCAGTCTAACCCAAAAAAAAAAAAATACAAATGGTAGGATTTGCTCAAGAGAATAGAGTTTAACACCAATACTGACTCATAGAAAAGAAAGAAAATCCAAGGCACTCTCTTACACTATAGTGCTCATAGCCCTCCACTGAGAAGCCTACTCTCTGTATCCACACTACAGAGTAGCTCCTACAATAGGCTTGAAACCACCAAGTGCAAGAGAGGACTTCTGCACGTATACACGCGTTAATGAAACTCCGAAAAATGTACCCCAATGTGTGTGTACCCAAATGAGCACAAATCCCTTGATTTTATAGGCCTCAATAGGCCGAGAGAGCCTTGCCGAATCTTCACATCCACTGATCATGAGCCGGTTGATCACCCAAAATTGGAGGGTAGGTCAATTACTCCTTTGATTTGAATTAGATTCACAAAAATAGGTAGTCGCCGTGAATGGTTGGTGGCAAGGATTCCTTTTCCGCTTTCACTTTTTACCCTGCACACTTTTATCCCATACCCACATAGGGTGGGTGACTAATAAATCATCTTCAATAATTTATTTGCCAATCTGTTCAGTGAATTACATGGTGGCATCTTATAGACAAAATAGAATGAAGCTATGAATGAGGCCACCAATTTACTTATTACAAATAGTGAAATAATCAGTCCACTTGCATAAAAAAGGTATCATAGTAAAAGCCCATGTCTCATTTTCAGATTATGGAATGGTGGTAACTTAGTCATGTGGCTCGAGAAAATAAAAAAAAGAGTACTTAAACTTACCAAAGACATAGAAGGAGATATAGCAACAGTGAAGAAAAATATCTAGAAGCTGATCAATAGATTGTTGCAAATAGTGTCATTCCTACACACCTCTAATATTTCCCATAATAATCTCCATCTAGGAAACATACTATTGTATTTTGAAGGTGAGCATTCTTATACCAGACTATGTAACTTTGGAAGAGCAACATATTTGCCAACAAAAGAAAATGTTTTCCAATGTGATCTAGAAATATCAACTAGACATGAGTGGAGTTGAAAGTATTGGTGGATTGCACCCAAATGTATATCCACTAGCACTCCATCCATTAATAAAAGCCAAGAGACCTAAACAATTTCACTGCTCCTATTGCAACTTCTTAAATACATAGATTTAAATAGTTATTCCACTGATAGAAATAGATTTTATAAGTTTAAATATGCTTGAGAACTAGGATCTCATAGTGATTGCATGAAGGAAGTACCTAAAAACATCTAGTTCCAATGGTCTGAAGGCATTACAATTGGGTATATTGGCCACATTTGCCATGCACCTTTCTCGTATTGTACAATTATATAACTTCTTATGAAGATTACTCACCTATATCTCTTGTTTCTTGAACTTTAGGCCTATTTATGGAAGATTTTTTTATTCATACGAAAAGTTCGGATATGGAAAAATAAAAAACCATGAATTCATTTCATCTATCTTGTTGCATTTTGAATAAAACTAAGAATGTATCCACGAAGAAGTAAATTTACTTGGGATGGATAGATTCCTAGAAGTCCTTTTTTTTATACAAACTAGATTCACTGAATAAAAATCTTTTCTTAACCACCTAGAATCACAGAATACAAGGATTTTCTTAAGGACTTGAAAGTACTGTTTTTAGAATTGTTTGTTCGCTTTAAAGGGCAGATGTAGTATTCTTTAAAGGTTATATGTAGTAATCAACTAACTATGCATGCCATATATCATTCTGTTCCACTTTGTAAAGTTTAGACATTTATATGCTCGCTGAATAGACATAAGGTGACATAAGGTAGCATGATTTCATATTAGTTAAAGAAACAAAAATTATACTTACATATTATATATAGTAAGTGAGTAATCTAATGTACATAATAATTTTCTTCACTTTTATAACTGGAAAAAGATTTTACGATAGATTGTGAAAAAGAGGATATATCCCCCCTTTGCTCTTTTCTGCTTTGTTTTTAGTTACCATTCTCTCGTACGAACAATAAAATACAACATCTATTATTTGAAGATAAAAAGTTTATACCATCTAACCTTCAAATATTAAAACGTTCCGCCTTCGCTAGTTTTCTGTGAGTTTTTGTGCCTTTCTGGTGGATATAACAAAACATGATATTCATGAGATGGTTCATTATGTCCAACTATATATAATGGATAAACCATGAAGAGAAAAAGAAGTAATTCGTCTAAAAATCTACTCTAGAATATTACGAGAATTAAGTATTTAAATATAATATGTAATGCCCAAGAATATGAGATTGAAAGTAATATAATATGGCATATCTCGCTGACCATAGAAATGCATCGATAATAGAATTTTAACATTTCATGTCGGCCAAAGTCTCCTAGTACAAAGATGCGTTTATTTTATTCACAGAAGGTCTCTTACACCATTTATTCGGAACATAGAAATCCTCGGGAAAAATCAAACTTGGACCTAGGTAACAAGTAAATCAATCATAGATGTTATGGACGCCTAAAAAACCCTTGTAATAAGCAAAGAGGGTTTCAGTTTGGGTCCAAAGGAATTTAAAAACTTCACCGAATGTGCAAGACATTGTATCAATATTCATGCGTTTGATAACTATATATTATAAGGGTGTGAATGTATGCACACACACATGCATATTTATATATGTTGGCACGTCTCTCTCTATACACACACACACACACACACACACATATATATATATATATATATATATATATATATATATATATATATATATATATATATATATATATATATATATATATATATATATATGTATGTGTGTGTGTGAAGGGGAATCGGTCTACTGGGGATGGCTCAAAATGCAAACAACCATGTGGTGGCTTCTAATTCTGCCACACATAGCTCGGATGTGGCTAACATGTAACCATCCATGCTTGGGTTTAAAGAGAAAGAGATTATAGGGATGGTCTCTCGCTGGTGGTCATATCTGCCAATGTATCCTAGGGTTTGACAGATGTCTCCTCCATTTGTGGACATTGATTACTTGATGAAGACATATGTCTGAGATTGTTAATTCATTTCTCTCTCTCACACACATACATACATACATACATATATATATATATATATATATATATATATATATATATATATATATATATATATATATAGATATATATATATATATATATACAACCATCAATGCTTAGGTTAAAAGAGAAAAAAATGATAGGGATGGTCTCTTGCTGGTAGTCATATATGCTAATGTATCCTAGGCTTTCATAGATGTCTCCTCTTATTGTGGACATGGATTACTTGATGAAGACATATGTCTGAGATTGGTAATTCATTTCTCATATATATATATATATATATATATATATGGAGAGAGAGAAGGAAAATATAAAATTTTCTCGCCACGATGTGCGAATGACAAGACCATCGAGGGAATTTCGGACCTTCTTTGAACTAGTGTACCAGATCTTATTTCTTATTTCATTATTCAAAGTTGTAGAGAGAGAAGGAATGTTTATATATATATATATATATATATATATATATATATATATATATATATATATATACTCGTACACATTCCAAGAGATTGTGTGTACCTTTCTTTGCGTACATGTCTGGATTCTCTACTAAAGTAGAGGCATCCTTTTGCAATCATAGAGTCTGACAATGACGCGCTTCTTTTCAACTACTCAAGTCTGCTAAAGGTAACCGCAATTCCGCACAGCCTTAGCCCTTTTGCAATAATAGAGTGTCCAAGAAATATCCCTTTTTGTTTAACGGATCTCTCCTCATTTCCGTTACCAGGCAAATATTTATATTGTATGGCGGCAGACACGGTACAATCTAATGAACAAGTTCCAACTGGTAAAGCCAGATGTTGCATATGATTAGTCCATATGATCTGTTAATTCTCATTATAATCCTTGTTAATCCTCATTATAATCCGCCCCCATGTCACGAAATGGTAGGCATCATGGTTCATTTTTAACGTCCTTATTTACCTTTTTTGGTGTTTTCAAGCTTATATTATGGGTTCAAGATTTTAAGAGCCAGCAAAATTTCAATAAGAAACATGAAACGTCGTTGCTAACCTCACAGAAACTCCAAATTTGAGGGTAGGGCAGCTTTTCAAAGGTCAGCCCAGTTAAGCATTGAAGGTGACTTTCGGACAAACACCCATGCGTCTCATGAGTCATGAGTGTGTTCAACGTTGAGATTTGCACAAATTCAACTAGTCATACTACTGCAAGAATGTAGTCAATAGGAGAGCTACAATCTAGCTAATTGGAGATCCACATAAGAAACTGCCTTTGCAAATGACACCTCATGTTCGTTTATCGCACTAACCATCGCTTTTGGTCTTTTCAAGACTACTCGAGAGTGGGGAGAACACAGAAATGTTTCATTCTAGGCAAATATCAAATGTCATATAAAATATTAAAAATTAATTGATATCGATCTTTATGTGAGGTTTAATGTGGATAATTCTCCTTTTTTTAGGGAATATTCTCCTAATTACACTATCAATTCTGAAAAAGAAATAAACAAATTTACCGTTTTCTTCTTCTTGTTAACCAAGAAAGTTGGAAAATCTGTTCATTTTTTTTTTAATAAAAGGAAGTTCGTTAAGCGCTTAACTGAGATCATCTTTTTTTTTTTACTAAAAGGAAGTTCGGCCTTAGCCTAATCTCCCAGATTTTAATTAAAATACAGAAAAAAAGTTACAAGTGGATGGGACTAGTGCCCATGGGATCCCCCAAATCCCACAATGCAGGGGAGGAGTATGGCAAGCTATAGGGCATTACAAATGAGGCGGATAAATCTATCATCACCCATTTGGGTTTCAACTTGTTGTTTTCGAGGAGCCAAATAGAGTGATGTCTAAATGGTGAAGATCTCTTATCTCGGGAGATTCTTTTAACTAGAAGAAACAAGGATTTCTCGATCGAGCATTCCTTAGGAGTTTGGCCAAAATTGACCGCACATTGCTCCCTCCAAATCTTCCAGAGAGTCTGACCCCTGATGGCATTCCAGAGCCTCGTTGAGCAGCCAACCCCCTCACCCAACATTGCCTGTTGCCAATTGATTTGGTTCGTGAGTCTCAATACTGGGGTCACGTGACGCCAGATAACACAAGACTTGGGTCACGATGACAATGCTTACACCATGGCGGCACACCACAGATTTTGTTAGCCCTTGCATTGGACCAGATACCTTTATGCAAGATTTGCCACATGAGAACAGACTTTTTGACCTCAATTAGGGGGTGCCAAATAGACATGAATTTTAGTTCCCACCGAAGTTTGGTCCAAGAAAGGCACCATCTCTTGTTAAGAGTGCTGTGAACATCTAAGTTCTCTTTGAAGTTGGGGGTTCTGGATAGCTTCTTACCATTGCTCCATTTGAGGCCCTCCAGGCAAGGAAGATCCTGACCGCAAAGAAGGCAGGTAGTTGAGCGGTGCCATGCTAAACACTTGCTTTGAAGCAGAGTCCATTCATCAATGGTAACTCTAAGTCTCGGATCCAAGTCTTCGAACCTAATCCACTGGCTGGTCTCTTGTTTCCAGAGTTGTTTCCACTGTTTGAACCCCTTCTTCTATAACCGCTTTGCAGTTTGGAGGTTCCAAGACTCCACCCCCCTAATGCCGCTGATCGGGAACTAGATAGAGTCATTTTGTCTCATCCCATCCCAACTGCCCACTTCCACTCATCAGTGATTCTGATGAACTATTTGGCCTTGTTCCAATTCTTCCATAAGAAACACACAAGGCTAGAGCCTTTAGGGGACACCGGGTGGGGGAGAACAAAAGCGTGAGAATCCCTATGTCCTTCCAACCAGGATGGCCAACTGAAATCATCTTGCTAGTCCTGCAATATGATGCCACTTAGATCCGGCGCGTGCAGGACTATAGTCTATAAGTAATAGTATTCTTTAAGCTAGATTATATTGCACACGGTCTGTAGTTTGAAAATCTGTGTGTTTAGGAAGACAAATACCAACAGAGACGGAACGGAGAGAGAGAGAGAGAGAGAGAGAGAGAGAGAGAGAGAGGTCCGGACAGCACTTTTAACAAAAGGGAGACGACTATGTTCAAGGTCACATGTATCATTCCCGGGCCCTAGATGGAGAATCGAAGTAGAGAAAAACTTAGAGAGAGAGAGAGCATCCCCCACCTGCTAACAGGAGATAGACCATTTTCTAGCGCACATGTTCACAGAGAGAGAGAGAGAGAGACGTATATAGTTGACACATTGCTAACCAGATTATGTTCAGCCTTCTTCGGGATCAAGAGCTATACGGCCACACGCTAACGCTGAGATAAAACCTTGCTCTTCCCCTTCCCTTCTCTCTCACACACACACATGCGCATACTTACATACCGAGACAGCTCTACACCTACGGCACCTCATCGAAAGCGAAGACCTTCAAAGTCTCGTGAAACTGATGAGCTTCTGATCTACCTTGCTCACAGCCTTCCTGTATTACCCTCTGGCTGTCCAAGCACAGATCGAATCAGCCCAATATAAGCTTTACATGCGAACCCTCGCTCAGAAAACTTTGATACTTGGAAATTCTAGGGAGAGGAAGCTACCGCCTGAAGACAGTGTTCAAGCCCATAGGGTCTACACATAACAACATAAGTGAAGCATCAGTGTCGATACGCCGGAGCACTCATGCAAAATATTTGATTCTTAGTACTCGAGCAATCCCACTAACCAAAAGCTTGGTCTGCATTCTTTTCTGTTCAGAACTGATTGAAGGAATATGTTCAGACTTCACTTTCATCAGCTTTACCATAAGCATTCAATGGCGCTGTATGATTACGCTGTTGAATTTGATTGTAAGCTCTTTGATTAGAGTTTTTGAACTTAAGCTACCGAAAATTCGGAGTCATTCTGCAATTGGCAACTTCTTCCCTCAGCTTCTTCCAGAAGAGATCAAGCTTGGTCAGTGAAGGGCGCGCTAACAGCGGTATTTAGGCGTGGATCATTCACGTACGATTAGTACGTCATGTCCGATTCTTCATTCTTCATTACACACTGTCAAGTTATCTTTGATTCTCTAAGCGTTCAGAACTTGCACTCGAACTCGAGCTGGGCTACTAAAGGGCATGTCATCAGTGATATTAAGACTTCCATCATGTATGATTAAGTGCGTATAATCTGATTCACCATCAATCAGTTGGCATTGTCACGTTCTCTCACGTTCTTAGTATTGCCATCGAAACCAGGCACGACAAACGTGGAGCACCGACTCATCACTGGTATTCCACCATTTGTTCATGCAAATTTTCTGTTGTCTAGAAGACCCATCGCTACTCAGAAGGTTCCTATCTTGAAGGGCTGCACTAAGTATCGTAGGGTTGTCCACCACTTAATAAAACTCAGATCTTCAGATGGAAGAATCCTCTCCTCGTGCTGTGATTATGGCGATGGATGATTATTCTGACGGTAAAACTCAGTTTATCAACCTTGATCTTGGTATAGAGAAGATCTCTAATGCCTGGGAAGAGACTCCCAGGTTCGGAAGAGGAATGAAAATCTCTGTAGAATCACAAGAAGAGTTCGAATTCAGCATGTACAGTGTGACTCCGAACGACGATTTGTTTGAGCCCGTCATGGAGGCGGCCCCTGCTGATGAACTCTTTTACAGGGGTCAATTACTTCCTTTGCAACATGATCCACGACTACAGCTTGTGCATACACTATCGGGCATAGAGAGTGAAGAGCACTTCGAAGAGTCCTCTGACTACACGTCTGTCATGTTCGAATGGATGAAACGCGCATATGGAGAGCATGGAGAAGGATATGCTTATGGTTCGATTGATGAAGATGACTTTACTCATCAATCTGCTCTTCGAGAGAAGGATCCAGATAAATGTGGCAGCATTGAAGAAGAGCTTCTGGTACACGATAGTGTCAACATGAATAAGTGTATTAGTTCAGATGGGGGGTTGGAAGTATTCAAGAATGATTCGGTTTCATCAAGTTTCAGATCACAGCAGAGCAGCTTCTGGGGGTGCGGAGAGAAAGACTCCAGAAACAGCAGCTCCTCTTCAAGGTGCTCTAATGGAAGCTCTCAAGATAATCTGTACCGTGGTGCAGAGAGGAGGCTTCAGCACTATAAAAGGGCGATGAGAAACAGTTATTCCAGCAGTGCTGAAGTGAATAGAGGTGAGGTAATGGCATGTTATAATCAGCAAGGCAAGGGTACTCCTTCAAAGAATTCAAAGGCCAAGCGATGGAGTTGGAAGGCTGTTGTTACTGCATTGAAGAAGGCATCCAAGCTATGGATGGATAATAAGGAAGAGGGACGTTGTCTCAGCTCATCACGGAGTGATCTGGATCGGAGGAAGCCGATCTTCGGGCGTTCGTTAGCAGGCAATGGAAGTAGTCTAGTAGGGAGAGATGAGTACCGAGAAATCAAGAGCAGAAGGCAGGCAGGTAATAACATTGCTCATAGCAATGGAAGGGGAGATCGGCATGATGAACATGGTGGGCTTGCTAATAACAACTGCTACATAGGCAGTGGAAGCTACAGGCCGGGATATGGGTGCTACAATGGCAACATGCAAGGAGGAAGGTCAGGAGGAGACAAGGCGAGGCTGGGGATTATAGCATGGAACGCAAGAGATAGCTGGGAAAAGTGGGTGAAGCGGCCTCTGTCAGAGAAGCTCCATCACCCACACAGGCGGTCAACATGCTCAACAGATGACATACGAACCAGTTCGATCATGAAAACAAAGAGCCTGTGCTCCACCCCCCTTATGAAGTCTCCTGTTAGGAGGGCCGATAACGTTGTCAACGGTCCAGAGGGATATGGCGCATCGTATTCCAAGTATGCGAATGCAGGATTTGCAGCCAGCTGCCCTGCGTCAATGCGGTCATCCCCTCATCACAGTGGAGTGCTTGCCGTTGTCAACAAATCACCTCCTGCTTCGTCTCTCAATGATCTTCACACCGCCATCCAAGGAGCCATAGCCCACTGTAAACAATCTCAAAGCAGCAACCAGTCATGAGCCTTCCGCACACCGGAGCTCAAGCAATTCGAGCTATGCGCTGGACAAATCACAACTTGTGTAGACCGTCAAGCTAGTCATACTATATTCACTAGCTATACTTCACTGGCTATGGCGTCCTATGAGTCTTTCTTTGTCCAGGCTCCTGCCTAACGCAAGGGCATGAAGCTCCCAGCTCTGAGCTAGTAAGAGAGCTCCAACTACACTCATTTCACCAGTGCTCTTCATCATCTCTTAATATCCGTTTATCGCTTCTGAGCTAAGATGACTTGCACCTCATCTTAGGTATATTACTCTTTTAGGCTTATATGTCTGTCGGATTTCCAATCGATTCGCCTTCAGTATAACCTCCAATCGAATGAATAACAGGTTTTGGTTTTGGTTGATGAGATGTGATGCATATGCATAGAGACGAGGGTCTATTCAGGAAACTTGGCAAACATATCGAGATGCATTGGTCGTGCATATGGACC
Organism: Ceratopteris richardii; assembly: GCA_020310875.1. NCBI lineage: Eukaryota > Viridiplantae > Streptophyta > Polypodiopsida > Polypodiales > Pteridaceae > Ceratopteris > Ceratopteris richardii. The sequence goes on along the minus strand of CM035420.1, from coordinate 156,536,902 downwards.
GGAGAAAAGCTTTACCTGGAAATACTCATAGATGAGTGTTTCGATGGCTTCGAGAAATCAGGATTTGTTTAAAACAAGTGCCTTGTATGACCTCTGAAATGACTCCTAGATGTTTGGCGTTTCGGAATGTAATTTCCGCCACACAGGCAATGTATGTACAGATGGTTTCTTATACGTGAACGTCCTGCTGATAAACGTTTGAAACGAGGGAAAGATGCCCTACTGTATGTATTCATTCATATAGCTAATGTATTTGCAGTTGATTGCAACAAGTTCTGAAGAAATAAAACTTATGTGCATTAAACAATGGATGCCTGGCTATTTGAAATGCCTAATGATATGTTCCCTGCATAGTGGTTCTTCAAAGATCTTTTTCGCTGTGGTATGGATGTCTATGAATATGTATGATTGAATACATCACAAATCACTGCTAATGGTTATTGAGAAGCTGTAAAAGAGATTGATAATGGACAATAATATTTGAAATGCCTCATGATAGGTTCCCTGCATAGTGGTTCTTCAAAGATCTTTTTTGCTGCGGTATGGATGTCTATGAATATGTATGATTGAATACATCACAAATCACTGCTAATGATTATTGAGAAGCTGTACAAGAGATTGACAATGGACAACACTATTTGAAATGCCTCATGATAGGTTCCCTGCATAGTGGTTCCTCAAAGATCTTTTTTGCTGTGGTATGGATGTCTATGAATATGTATGATTGAATTCATCACAAATCACTGCTAATGATTATTGAGAAGCTGTAAAAGAGATTGACAATGGACAACAATATTTGAAATGCCTCATGATAGGTTCCCTGCATAGTGGTTCTTCGAAGATCTTTTTTGCTGTAGTATGGATGTCTATGAATATGTATGATTGAATACCTTAGAAATCACTGCTAATGATTATTGAGAAGCTGTAAAAGATATTGATAATGGACAACAATAAGCAGTCCATGCTTTTTGATAAGAAAGCGATCAAAATATAACGTATTGTGCGGTCGAAGGCGTACAAATAATTATAGAGCTTCCCTCCATTAGCGCAATACACTGAGCATGCAATGAGGTTTTCATGCTCCAATCAACCATTATTCAGAGTGCCATTATGCCCAACTTCAAAGAGTGACTTTGCTTTGGTTTCCTCCCTCTAGTTGGCGTCGAATTAGATGAAAGAGCACTCCACGGTTAGCAACGGTTAGCAATGGTTGGAACTGGGCAGCTGGAATTAGACAATATGATTCCAAGTTTTGTTTCCTATCTCAAGCATTCAAGGAATTGAAAAGGGAAGCGTTCAAAGAGTTTTGTCCAAACTGGATAGTATTTGTAGAAACTTCCTTTGGACGGGTGACCACAATAGGAGGGGGGTGCCTAAAATCAAGTGGTCCATCTGCACCAGCCATATTGGCGGCCAAATGGATGATTAAGGCTTGGTGCAACGGGGAGGCCTTGTGGACTAAGCTGATCTTCAGAAACAAGAATCAGTTGGCTCTCATGGGTTTCCCAAACTGGAAGAATCTTGACATCTTGACCTTGCTGTTTTCCTCGATCCCCGTCTTCCCGAAAGGCTCTAATCTCGTGAGCTCCCTATGGAAGAGTTGGAATAAATTCAAAAGCTACATAAGAATAAGTGAAGATTGGAAGTGGGCGGCCGGTATCAGACAAAACGACTCTCTGGTTTCCGATCCATGGCATCCGGAGTGCGGAATCTTGGAACATTCAAAATGCCAAGAAGCTATGGAACAAAGGCTTCAAAAAATGGAAATATCTCTGGAAACAAGACACCAACCGCTGGATCAACTTCGAGGACATTGACCCTTGCGTCAACATCTCGTATGAAGAATGGAACATTTTGCAAAGCAGATGTATCGCCTGGGACCGACACAAAGTTCGCCTTCTCATGGGACACGACACGTCGAGCTCCCTTGGTCTCAAATGGCACAATGGGAACAACCTATCAAAAATCTCGAACATCAAACAAACGATTGACTATCAGGTTAACCTCAACAAGAAGTGGTGCCTGTCATGGACGCGGCTTCGGTGGGACATGAAGTTCATGGCCATCTGGCACCCCCTCATAGAAATAAAAAAGTCTGTCCTCTTATGGCAAATTCTTCATCATGGAATCTGGACCAACCTTAAGGCTAGCAAATTTTGTGGGATTCCTCCCTGGTGCAAACGCTACTACCGGTCTATCAAAGATGTTTCACACATCTTCTTTACCTGCCCCAACTCCAATAGACTCTGGCAAACAGTTGGAAAGAAAGTTAGACTTCAGAAACAACTTAGTTGGCAACAAGCCCTGTTGGGAGAAGCGATCGGTTGCTCCGCGACTCTCTAGAACGCCATCAGAGGGGAGGTCCTATGGAAAATCTGGCGGGAAAGATGTGCTTTCAACTTCGTGACTCCCCCAAAGAGCTATAGCGTTTCGCTTAAACGTTTACTTATGGTGCTTAGCTTCGTTCAATTGAGAAACTGTTGTTCCTCCTTGGCAAAAGGATTGTTAACTGTAAGAAATCCCCCCCCCCTTCAGGCATCATCAAGTACTCCTTTTGATCAATAACAAGCTTAAACCCAAGTGGGCCCCGCATGAGGGTGATGAGAGGGTGATTAACCTTCTTTGTAATGTCATATAAGCTCTGTAAAAGCTTCCCCTGCTTTGTGGGATTTGGGGGGTCCCGTGGACACTAGTCCCCTTCTCTTGTACTTTTCTTTATTTAATTCAAGTTCGGGAGAGTAGGCTAACGCCGAACTTCCTTTATATTAGAAGAAAAAAAGAGTTGCAAAACTTTGGTACAAAGGTTTCCTGCAATGGATGCACTTGTGGAACCAACCCGAAATAAATCGGATAAGATTTGAGGAGACAGATTGGAGCATTAGAATTAAGTACGAGTATTGGTGACTTTTGAGGGAAAGGATGAATGCTTGGCGTTTTTCCGAGATTCGCCTCGTTATTGGTCAAGATGTTGCTTAACCGAAAGGTGTCAAAAGGAAGAATTGTAGTAGGATAAAAGACGTTCCAAGAACTAAAGCATCCATCGAATTTCTTTCAAGAGCTCAATAGGAAGTGATGCTGGAATTGGTTTCGACTTTAGTGGAATCTCAAATTCAATGATGTTTGGCACCCTTTAGTGGAACCCACAAAAGAGACTCTCCTATAAAAAAAATCCTGCACAAGGGTATATGGACCAACTCGAAGGATCTACCAAAATCTATGGTGCGATCCTTGGTGTAAAAGGGGCCATCAAGGAAATCAAGACCTTGCACACTTGTTCTTCTCGTGCCCAATAAGTAACATTATCTAGAGGAAAGTAAGAGAGTAGCTTAAGTTTGTTCCTCCAATCAATTCAAGACGATCCTTACTTGGGGAGGTAGTTTCCTGCTATGCTTCCCTATAGAACACTATCAGAAATGAGGTCCTTTCAAAGATTTGGAGACAATGGTGCTCCAAAAACATTGAAAATCCATGCCAAGAAGTGCCTACTGAGTCCTCCTTAGAGTTTCTTGTTAGAAGGATCAAAAGTACCAAGACCTGCCCCCCCCCCCCCCCCCCCCCCCTTTTTCAATCACCAAAAATTCTTTGTAATAGAGAATAATAAGATTATAAGAAAGTGCTTCCCACGTGAAGGAGATCAAGCCATCATAAAGATGCTAAATCTTTCCTAGTAGTTCTTACCCTTAGAATTACAAGGTCTTTGGCCTTCTTTGTTTCTCCTTCTTTACTCTTCTAATTTATCCTTTGTTACTATCATTGTAATTGATTTCAAGAAAGAAGAAAAAAAAGAAAGCTCTCATAGGGAAGGCAATTGGATGCTTTGCTGCTCTGTATAATGTGATTAGAAGTGAAGTGTTCAAGAAAATTTGGAAGTAGAGATGTGCTTCCAACTTTCGAAAAACTCTATGGTTGCTAGAAAATCCGTAGTTATTATGGGTAGAGAGATCAAAAATGTTAACAATAACAATCCTTAAAACATCAAAGAATGTTTTTTTTTAGAACAAGAATCTTAAACATAATTCGATCTCTCATGAAGGGAATGATAGAATCATATGTGTTCTTTGTGTCTCCCTTTAGTTCTCTTGTATTTGTCTCTTGTTGGGGATTGATGTTGTTGTGGTTAAACAATACACTTGAAGAAATTGTCGATATTTGGGAAGTCCTTGCGTTTGCTGAGGAGTCTGCACACGATCCGGTATTCATTAAGATCGACTTCGACAAAGCATATGACAGATTAGAATGGGACTTTATTCTCCAATCATTGAAAGACCTTGGATGCAGCCAAAAGTTCATGAAGATGGTTTCCACTCTTTTGGGAAACACTTCAACTAGAATAAATATCATTGATAAGCTCTCTAAACCATTCGTTTAAAAAGATCAATTAGGCAAGGCTTCCCTTTGGCTCCATTACTCTTCGCTATCGCCTCGAATGGACTCAGTCGCCTATTAAAGCATCACATGGACGATGGCAATCTCAAGGGTCTTTCCCTACCTCTAAATAATGAACAAATGATTGCGAGACCTTTTGCTGATGACATGAATGCCTTTGTGCATGATGATATAAACAACATTGAGTTGTTTTGGTGGTGCCTCAACACCCTTTGTGTGGCATCAGGTTCAAAAAACAACCATGCTAAAATTGCTTTTAGAGCAATCAACGGACCTACACCCCAACTGTTGTTAGATCAGGGGTGTCAAGTTATCCCTAGAGGTCAAGTCTTCCGTCTCCTTGGCATTCCGATGGGATTCGACATTGTTGGGAAAGATGGATGAATACTTCAAGAGATTGAGTAGGTACTGCCAAATCCTGCTTTGTACCAGCCCTTTGATGCGTCAGGGTTGATAAGTGAACCTCCTTAACTTTCCAATAGCACCATAAAATGGCCTATGTACTTTGGAAATGATGTATGAAAAGATTGAATCAAAATACATAACTTTGAACCTCAAGATCTCAAGAAAACCTTCTATTTATGTCTTGACACCTGCTAGATCTTTTGCTCAGTATGACCAGCACAGTAGAAATTGGAAAAATTCCTCTTAGGGGTATCTTATTAGCTTAGCAAGCTAAATATTCCAAGTGGAATGATATAAAAAGATCAACTATGCTCAGAGAAATTGATTTAGCAAATAAACCTTTACCCCCGATTTTTTAGGACTCTTGCAGACTTTGACCAGTGGTAACCTCGATGTGCTTTTCTCTAAAATGGCTAAATAGAATCTCTTCACATTTTGATAGCATGTATAGAACTTTGAGCTGGTTCCAACAAGCTTTAGATCTTTGAATTTGATGGAGAAATGACTGAGATATGCACTCCACAAGTTGACAGACTTTCAGGTAGTATGACAGAGAGCTCAGAAATGAACAATGTAGATATATGTATTAATGAACACTTGTATACAATACCATTGGCATGAACATCATTGCCTAATGGTGTAGATAGGTGTGGCCTAGAGTGATTGCCTCACACACACTCAGAAATGGTAAGGAGAAGCTCGGGTGAGATGAGATCTAACCGCAACTTTTTCATGAACACTTTTATAGTGATTGAGTAAAATTTTGAATTCAAATTCAAACTTTTGGCTCCCTATGATCAAGCTCCTACATTCTAGGAGATATTCTATCAATCAAAGCTAACCTTTTTCCATGAATTCCTTTTGGTAGGTGTTTACAAAGATTCCAAGTCAAATGTGACTTTTACAAAGAGATAAAGTGGTAATTAACCACTAGCATTTGTTCCTATGCTTTTCTATATGTATATGGACTTTGATGTATCCTTCAAGCCAAATGTGTAGGCTTGTGAATTGCACCAACAGCTCCCCCTCAAGACAAACATTTTTACTTGGTCTTCATCCTTCATTCTTCATGTATATCGTGCAACCCAATCATTGATTTGAACCTGCAAAGTTTGGTTCCATCCAAAGCTTTATTCAACAAATCTGCACATTGCATGTTGGTTGATACATAGGTTAGTTGAATGTCCTTGCTTAATAACTTCTCTCTCACATAATGGTAATGGACCTCTATATGTTTGGTCCTAGCATGATAAATAGGATTAATTGCAAGATGAAGTGAACTTGTATTATCTCCAAAGATCAAAGGTGACCTTGTATACAAACCCAACTCTGTATACAATAGCTTGATCCATATGGCTTCTTGGGTGGCATTTGCCAATCCTCTATACTCTGCCTCTGTAGAGGATAAAGCAACAGTAGGTTGGCTCTTTGAAGACCATGATATTGGCTTGTCACCTGCAAATGAAATGTATCCAGAAGTGCTCCTCCTATCATCCTTGCATCCTACCCAATCTGCATCTGAATAAATCTTGATATCCAAGTCTGAAGTGTAAGGGAAATACAAACCATGATGTTGTGTACCTTTGAGATATTTTAATATTCTCTTGGCAGCTTCTAAGTGAGGTACCCTTGGCTTGTGCATAAACTGACTTAGCACACTAACTCCATATGCAATATCTATTCTTGTTAAGGTAGCATAGTTCAAGCTACCCACCATGCTTTGATAACCTGTAACATCATCAATTTCATCACCTTCATGGGCACTTAGTTTTAGGTTTACCTCCATTGGAGTACTTGCAATTTTTGCATCCTGCAAATGAAACTTCTTCAACATATCCGATATGTATTTTTTCTGAGTAATGTATATTCAAGAGTTAGTATAAACTAACTCAAGCCCAAGAAAATATTTTAATAGACCAAGATCATTGATCTTGAACTCCTTCATCATTTGGCTTTTAATTTGTCTGATTCCATTGACATCATTACCTGTAAGTATGATGTCATCAACATAAACACATACCTATATTACCTCTGAATTACTTCTCTTGATGAATAGAGACGTATCTGCCTTGCTCATGACAAACCCTTGGTCTTGAAGGTAAGTGGTTAATCTGTGATTCCATGCCCTAGGTGCGTGCTTCAATCCATATAAAGCTTTATTCAATTTGCACACATATGTTACCTTGTGAGGGTCCTCATGTCTAGGAGGTTGTGACATATATACCTCCTCTGAAATCCATCCGTTCAAGAAAGAATTCTTTACATCCAATTGGTACATGTTCCAATTTTTTGATGCAGCCACACCTACCAGCACTCTGATAGTTGGCATCTTGGCCACAGGTGAGAATGTCTCTTCATAGTAAATGCCTTGGGTTTGTGCAAAACCCTTGGCTACCAATCTGGCTTTGTACCTTTTAATTGACCCATCAGAATTTCTTTTAAGTTTATAGATCCATCTGGATCCTATTACCTTCATGGATTCCTTCTTTGGGACAAGCTCCCATGTGTCACTTTCCTTGAGTGCTTCAATCTCCTCATCCATAGCTTCTTTCCATTCTGTCTTGGTTATGGCTTTTTCATATGATCTTGGTTCTTCAATTGGAAAATCTTTGGCAAGATAAACAGAGTGTTTAGTAACAAGAGATGTATCATACCCATATCTGATAGGTTTTTTACTCTCTCTTTTTGATCTTCTGATTGATTGAGTTGAAGATTCAGGTATGTCTTCAAGTTTCTTCATCTTCATTTTGCCCTTGGACTTCCATGCTTTGAACTCTTCAAGATTGATAATGTCTTCATCATCTAAATTTGAGTCTTCATCCTGAGTAGGTTCCTCCTTAGCAAGACTTGGAAATTCTTCTTCAAAATCATAGGGTAGTTTAACCTTCCTGCATTCATTCTCATACCAAGAATCATTTTCATCAAATACAACATCTCTACTAATTATGAATCCCTTATTTGAAGGGTTATAAAACCTGTATGCTTTCTGATTTAGATCATATCCAATAAAGATGCACTTCTCAGCCTTAGGCTCTAGCTTACCTCTTATTTGAGAAGCAATGTGTACATATGCTACATATCCAAATATCCTACAATGGTCTAGTGAGGGTCTCTTACCATGCCATGCTTCATAGGGTGTCATCCCATCAAGGGACTTTGATGGTAACCTATTTATGAGGTAAGTGGCAGTAGAAACACTCTCTGCCCATAGATAGTTAGGTAACTTTTTTTCATTGAACATAGACCTAGCTGTTTCAACAATCAGCCTATTTCTTCTCTCAGCTACCCCATTCTGTTCAGGACTATACCTTGTGGTGATTTCTCTTTTAAAGCCTCTATCCTGCAAGAAGTTTTCAAACTCATTGGAGAAGTACTCACCTCCTCCATCTGACCTTAGCCTCTTCAAATTCTTCCGTGTCTGATTTTCAACAAGTGCAAGATATTTTTTAAAGCAATTAAACACCTCATCCTTGTGCTTCATGAAGTACAATACAGTCCTCCTGCTATAATCATCAATAAAAGATACATAGAGCCTTGATCCTGAGACTGAGGGGTCTTTTCTTGGTCCCCATACATCTGTATGGACAAGCTCTAGGTACTCCTCATGCATGTAGCCTTTCCTTGAGAAGGGTAACCTATGAGACTTCCCAAATTGACAAGCACTACATTTATTTATCATGTGTTGTTTGGAAAAATTGGGTATTCCAATTACACATTGATCCCTGCATATTTGCTTCAAGGTTCTTTCCCCAACATGTCCTAATCTTTTGTGCCAAATCTCAAGCTCTGAAAGTGTTTGATCTTTATAACTGTATAGTGCAATGTTCTTTGTGTCTTCTAGCTCAAAAGTAAAAATCTACCTGATTTTTCTCCTTTTTCTATTCTCTTGAACCCTTGCCTTGGATCCTCCACAAATGCTCCAAATCGGTTGAATCTAACCTGCAAACCTTTGTCCACAATCTGTCTAACACTCATCAAATTCTTTGTAATGGTTGGTACATAGAGTACCCTACTCAACAAGTTCTGATTTCCATCACAAGTCTTAATATTTCCAACTTTAACTACTCAGTGCTTGGTATCATCACCTATTTGTACTTGATGTTTAGCTTTTGATTCCTCAAGATCAGAGAGTAGTGCTACATTGCCAGCCACATGATTTGAGCATCTTGAGTCAATGTAGAATAGGTGGTCATCATTTGTACCTGGTTTTGAAGTCATGTTCATGATCAGAAGAGAGTCATCTTGCTCTTCTGTATAATTGTTGTAGTCCTTTCTGGATTTGAATCCTCCTTGGTAGTTGCCATTGTAGTTGTTGTTGTAATTGTTGTTGTAGTTGTTGTTGTAGCCTTGGTGATGATTGAATCTACCTCTTGATTGTGAGTATCCACCTCTTTGATATCCTCTTCCTCTCCGATTCTTGTAATTCCTGAAACACTCATATGTAGAGTGATTTGATAAACCACAAATGTTGCATGGTGAGGAGTTATAGGATCCCCCCTACCTTGCTTACCTCCTCTGCCCCTTCCTCTTGATGATCTACCTCTCCCTACATAGTTGGCTTGGGAGGTAGAGCCTTCATCTTACCTTTTTGTTCTTCACTTTATCTTTAGACTTTTTATCAGTATATAGGGCAGAAGAGTTATTACCTTTGGATGTGTCTCCATTCTTTTTGAGCTTGGCTTCATGAGTGAATAATTGTCCCATGAGAGTGGTAAGGTCGGGAATCTGCATGTCTATGTAAAGGTCCATGGCAGTGGTGAAGCTTTCCCATTTGTCATGAGCTTTGATTCCATTGATCACTTGCCTTACAATCTGATCTTCTTCAATCTCTTCTCCTATGCTTGCTAACTGATCTACTACATCTTTAATCTTGGTCACAAACTCTGAAACAGCTTGCTTAGGTTGCTTCCTTAATGTGGTGAATTCAATCCACAACTGATTTTTTCTAGCCCTTGTGTTGGAAGAGAAATAAGATGACAAGGTTTCCAAAGTTTCCTGGGATGTCTTACAGTTCCTAATATGTGACAAAAGAAAATCAGAGATGGAGTTGAGTAAATAAGACCTTACTAATGCATCCTTAGCACACCATGTGTTGAGCTTTTCATGTTATTCCTTTGTTGGCAATCCTCTTGTTTTGAATGAGGGCGATTCCTCAACTCTTGAGATGTATCCATAAAGACTCCTTAGTTGTAGGTGTTGGAGTTAGATGTCTGCAGAAGCACACGAACATCACAAGGAAGAAGAAGAAGCTTGGAGCACAACACACAAGACTGAATGTATTACTAGAGAATGTACAAAGATAAGTAGCCCATTAGGGCAATAGGCGTATATACAAGCCGAGGGAAAAAAACCTCCTAAAGAGGGAAAAAAGTGCCCCGACGGTCCTAGTGTGTTCACACACATCGCTACCTAAATATATCAACAAATCCCCCCTGGGAGTGATGCGGTGAACAAGGAGTTGGCACTCATGTATAAGGAAGTTCCAAGTTATGTGGAAATCACTCCACAAAAGGAAGTAAGCCCAAAGCAACGAGCCCAGTCAGAGTCAAAAAAAACATGCAAGTTTGGCGGTAGTGATCCCCCCTTAGGATAAAACAACCCAAGTAGCCGAGTACCACTCAAGTAGCGAAAGATGCGCTTAACCGCCTTCCAATGCGTGACTCCTGGGCAATGCATAAACCTGCTCATCTGTGAGATAGAAAACTGAATATTTGGTTGAGTAATGCATAAATAAATCAAGCATCCAACAGCATGCTGATAGATAACAACATCAAATGCATCTCCACTATCATGAATACTCAATCGTAAACCTGTCTCCATAGGAGTAATAGGCTTACAATCTTCAAGGCCAAAATGTTGCAATAATGTGTCAATATATTTCATTTGACACAAAGCCATTCCACCATCAACTTGCATAAATTGAATGCTCAAATAGTGATGCAAATGCCCCAAATCAGAGAGCTCAAATGAAGCATGCAAATCAGCTTTGAAATCAGCAATATGCTTCTCAATAGAACCAGTGAGCAGCATGTCATCAACATAGACAACAATGATCAGAAGCACATCATTAGCACGCTTAACATATAAGGTGCTTTCAGTTGGACTGTTCTTAAAACCATGTGCAACCAGATAGGCATGTATCTTCTCATACCAAGCACGTGGTGCTTGCTTTACACCATATAATGCCTTCTTTAGCCTGCACACCTGGTTTTCAGGCCCTTTTTGCACAAAGCCACAGGGCTAAAAAACATACACTTCTTCATGCAAGTCACCATTCAAAAATGCTGTTTTAATGTCCAACTGATGTACATTCCAACCATGATGGGCTACAAGTGCACAAATGCTCCGAATAGTAGTCATACGACATGTAGGTGCAAAGGTCTCATCAAAATCAATGCCTCTTTCCTACGCATAACCCTTTGCAACAAGCCTAGCCTTATACCTGTCAACTGTACCATCAGGTTTACGCTTCAGCTTGTATACCCACTTAGTGCCAATGGCCTTCTTGCCAGGAGGCAAGTCACATAAAGAGAAAGTACCATTCTTCATTATAGCATCATATTTAGATTGCATAGCAACCATCCAATTTTCTGAATTTTGTGCTTCATCAAAGGAAACAGGCTCATTCGCATCACAGAGACTAGATGCAGCCATAGCATAGCAATCTGATGCAAAAGGGGCACTGTGACAGCCTGAACGAGTACGATATGATAGAGGTGCATCTAATTTGCTATCATACAAAGTCTGCACCAGCCATTTTGGCATAGTTCTTACCTGTTCAATATCAGCTCTCTCATCAACAAGTGCATCATGTAAATCTGCATCAGAAATGGAATGATCTGCATCATCATATGAAACCTGCAAAGGCTGAGAAGTTGCCTCATTAGGACCAGCACTAGACTGTCCACCTATAAAAAGAGGCATCAAAGTATCATACATGTCTTTGGAGCTAACAGATCTCTCCTTAGTACATGAAAGCAATGGCTGAATAGCATCTTCCACAAAGACAACATCACGGCTAACCAGAATGTGTTTAGTCTGTGGATGATATAGACGATAGCCTTTACTTTCAGAACTATACCCAACAAAAATACATTTTACTGCCTTATCATCCAATTTTTCTGCGATGTTGTTCAGGCACTAGTGCATATGCCAAACAACCAAAAACATGCAGATGAGCAACAGATGGCTTGCGGTCATGCCAAGCCTCATATGGAGTGATAGACTGTAGCAGTTACGTGGGACACCTATTAAGTACATATGATGCACACATGAAAGCCTCAAGCCAGAAACTATGTGGTAAAGCCTGACTCTTGACCATACACCTCGCCATCTCCATGAGTGACCTGTTCTTCCATTCAGCAACTCCATTCTGTTGAGGTGTATACAGAACTGTACACTGGTGTTTTATCGCACGTTCAACTAGAAATGCATTAAAATCAGAAGACTTATATCCCCCCCCCCCCGATCAGAATGGATGGTGCCCATTTTACATGCTGACAGATTTTGAGCCAAAACCAAAAACTGTTTGAAGCACAAAAACACTTCGGACTTTGCCTTCAATGGATATACCCATGCATGCTTGGAAAAATCATCAATGAAAGTCATGAAGTAAAGATAGTTTCCAAAAGAAGGTGTCTGCATAGGACCACAGACATCACTATGTACAAGCTGCAATTCTTGCGTAGCCCGAGTTGAACCATCTTTTGGAAAGGAGGAACGCTGCATTTTGCCCAAAATATAGCCTTCACAAACATGTTTTCTAGGTGCCTCAAGTTTGGGCAACGAAGACACCATATGAGATTTCTGTAGGCATAGCAAACTAGCAAAATTCAGATGACCAAAGCATGCATGCCAAAGCTTTGCATCTGACATAGCCTGAGAATCATGAACTGCACATGTCGAATCATTCACAGATCTTTCATAGTCTATGAGCTTATACAACCCACGACATAAAATGCCAGAAGCAATAATAACATCACCATTTGACAGATCATGAACTGTACATGTGTCATCAAAAAATTTCACAACCAAGCCAATCTTGGCTAATGCAGAAACTGATAAGAGATTCTTCTTGATCCCTGGCACAAATAAAGCATCTGACAAGGTGAAAGATCTACCATCAGCACTAGTCAGAATGATCTTACCAACTCCCATAACAGGATAAGAGGAGGTGTTGGCGCGTGTGACAGTATTCCCTGTAGAGGCAGGCTTGAGTGAAGAGAAGAAACTGCGCTGCGAATTAATATGTTTGGTTGCCCCACTATCAAAGTACCGAACATCTGAGTCCACTGCAGACATGCACTGCTCATGAGAAGATGGGTCAAAACTGCAAATAGTAGTAAACGCCCATTCTTCTTCCTGCACAAGATTAGCAGACTCTGTTTTTGGTGTAGAGGCTTCTGCAACAACCATTCCAGCCTCCTTTTTCTTTGCCTCTTTTGCAACCAGTTTTGGACAGTTCTTTATGATATGAAAGTTGCCTTTACAGTACTTGCAAAACAATTTCTGCTTTTTTTATTTCTTCTCATCTTTATCCTGGTTCTTCGAATGTGCAGCATTTGCAGATTTCTGCTTACTAGTAGAAGAGCTCCATTTTCCTTTGCCCTTCCGACTAGCCAGGGAAGGCATTCGGATTGCCTTTCATCATCAACCGAAGAGTAGAAGAAAAACTTTGATATGAATCAAGAAGACCATTCAGAACGGTCTGCACAAGTGAGCTATCTGGTATAACCTCATCATCAGAAATCAATTGTTCCTTCAAATCTTTGATCTTCGTTAGGAAACTGTCCATAGAATCATCTTCATTCATGTGCTCACTCTCCAACTGTTTTTGGAGGTAAGCAACACGAGCCTCATTCCTAGCTTGGTACAATGTGGTAAGTGTATTCCAAGCATCCCTAGCTATTCTACAAGAGAGAATACGAGGAATAATGGCACGTTTGATAGACAAAGCTATCAATGCATGTGCTTGGGCATCTCTGCCATCCCAACAAATTTGCTCTACAGTAGGTGCAGCAGAAACAGCAGCACGAACAGGAATCTGCACAATATCATCTTCAACACCATCTTCATCAGCTCCAACACCTATATTCGCAGTACCTGTTGTTACAGGTGTAACAGGATGTCTTTTAACACCCTGCACAATGTTCCACAATCCTTTTGCAACCAATACATGTCGCATCATATAAGCCCATAATGGGTAGTTGGTACCATCCAACTTATCCTCAACAGCCAACATACGGAATACATCACTGCTTTCAGCCATGGCCGGTGACTAAAATACCTTGATGCACAAAATTGACTGTATCTCAAAAAGTTGAACAGAACTGCCGAGACGAGTTCCGCTAGACCTGTAGCAGACTTTGAGACGCTTATAGTGGCAAACACAAATTGGTATATACCTTTGGCACAAAAAGACAAAATAGCGTGCACAAGCGCTGTGATAGTGCATTCGGAGGCTGCAAAATTTTGTGTGAATCTGAGACTGCAAAATGGAGGAGTGTCGATGGCGCCCTAGATGAAGTGACAACTTGCTGTGATACCAATTGTTGGAGTTAGATGTCTGCAGAAGCACATGAACAACACAAGGAAGAAGAAGAAGCTTGGAGCACAACACACAAGACTGAATGTATTACTAGAGAATGTACAAAGATAAGTAGCCCATTAGGTCAATAGGCATATATACAAGCCAAGGGAAAAAAACCTCCTAAAGAGGGAAAAAAGTGCCCCGACGGTCCTAGTGTGTTCACACACATCACTACCTAAATATATCAATAGTAGGTATGTCTTCATCCTTAGAGACCATGCCTGATAGTTGTTCCTGTCCAATTTATCAATAAATGAAGGAAAACCATCTCCCATTTTACCTTAGTTTGCTCTAATACCACTGTTGGGAAAGATGGATGAATACCCCAAGAGATTGAGTAGGTACTGCCAAATCCTGCTTTGTACCAGCCCTCTGATGCTTCAGGGTTGATAAGTGGACCTCCTTAGCTTTCCAATAGCACCATAAAATGGCCGTACTTTGGAAATGATGTATGTAAATATTGAATCAAAACAGATAACTTTGAACCTCAAGATCTCAAGAAAACCTTCTATTTATGTCTTGACACCTGCTGGATCTTTTGCTCAGTATGACCAGCATAGTAGGAATTGGAAAAATTCCTCTTAGGGGTATCTAATTATCTTAGCAAGCTAACTATTCCAAGTAGAAAGAAAACAAATTAGCAAATAAACCTTTACCCCCGATTTTTTAGGACTGTTGCAGACTTTGACCAATGATCACCTCGACAAAGTTTTCTCTGAAATGGCTGAATAGAATCTTTTAAAATTTTGATAGCATGTAGAGAACTTTGAGCTGGTTCCAACAAGCTTTAGATCTTTGAATTTGATGGAGAAATAACTGCGTTATGCAGTCCACAAGTTGATAGACTTTTAGGTAGTATGACAGAGAGCTCAGAAATGAACAATGTAGATATATGTATTAATGAACACTTGTATACAATACCATTGGCATGAACATCATTGCCTAATGGTTTAGATAGGTGTGGCCTAGAGTGAATGCCTCACACACACTCAGAAATGGTAATGAGAAGCTCAGGAGAGATGAGATCTAACCGCGACTTTTTCATGATCACTTTTATAGTGATTGAGTAAAATTTTGAATTCAAATTCAAACTTTTGGCTCCCTATGATCAAGCTCCTATATTCTGGGAGATATTCTATCAACCAAAGCTAACCTTTTTCCACGAATTCCTTTTGGTAGGTGTTTACAAAGATTCCAAGTCAAATGTGACTTTTACAAAGAGATAAATTGGTAATTAACCACTAGCATTTGTTCCTATGCTTTTCCATATGTATATGGACTTTGATGTATCCTTCAAGCCAAATGTGTAGGCTTGTGAATTGGACCAATAGACATCTCAATGGACCAACGATGGAGCTAGGTGCTATCCAAGCTGGACAACAAACTAAATCATTGGAAAGGTATGCAAGTCAACTTGGCAGGGCGTGCCATGGTTGTTAACACATTTTTGTTGTCTACAACTATTTACTTTATCTCATGTTGGAGACCTAAGGAGAAAGACTTGACCAAAGTGGAAAGAATATGCAGAAACTTCCTTTGGACTGGGGACCCCAATAGGAGGGGGATTCCCAAAATCAAATGGGAAACTTGCATTAGCCCGAAAGACTCAGGGGGCTTGGGAATTTTGGATATCGTTCGATTGGCTGACAAGTTGGTGGCAAAGTGGCTTATCAAGGCTTGGAGCAATAATGAGTCCTCTTGGGCTAAATTGATCTTCAGAAATATGGAAGACCTTACCTTAGTGGGCCATCCTGGTTGGAAGGACAAACGGATTCTCACGCTTTTGTTCTCCCCCCACCCGGTGTCCCCTAAAGGCTCTAGCCTCGTGTGTTCTTTATGGAAGAGTTGGAACAAGGCCAAGCAATACATCCGAATCAGTGATGAGTGGAAGTGGGCGGCTGGGATAAGACAAAATGACTCTATTTGGTTCCCGATTGGTGGCATTAAGGGGGTGGAGTCTTGGAACCTGCAAAATGCAAAGTGGTTATGGAACAAGGGATTCCATAACTTTGGAAACAACTTTGGAAACAAATCTGGAAACAAGAAACGAGCCAGTGGATTAGGTTCGAATATTTGGACTCGAGACTTAGAGTTACCCTAGAGGAATGGACTCTTCTTCAAGGCAGGTTTTTTGCATGGGACCGCTCAACTACCTGCCTGCTCTGCGGTCAGGATCTTCCTTGTCTGGAGGGCCTCAAATGGAGCAATGGAAAGTAACTATCCAAAATCCCCAACTTCAAAGAGAACTTAGATGTTCATTACACTCTTAACAAGAGATGGTGCGTTTCTTGGACCAAAATTTGATGGGAACTAAAATTCATGTCTATTTGGCACCCCCTAATTGAGATAAAAAAGTACATTATCATGTGGCAGATCTTACATAAAGGTATCTAGTCCAATGCAAGGGCTAACAAAATCTATGGTGTGCCGCCATGGTGCAAGCGTTGCCGTCGATGCATCGAAGATTTAGCTCACTTGTTCTTTGATTGCCCCAAGTCCCATGTTATCTGGCCTCACGTGACCCAGGTATTGAGACTCACAAACCAAATCAATTTGTAACAGGTGCTATTGGGTGAGGCGGTCGACTGCTCATCGAGGTTGTGGAATGCCATCAGGGTTAAGACTCTTTGGAAGATTTGGAGGGAGCGATGTGCTGTCAATTTTGGCCAAACTCCTAAGGAATGGTCGATCGAGAAATCCTTGTTTCTTCTAGGTGAAAGAATCTCTCAAGATAAGAGATCTCCACCATTTAGACATCACTATATTTATCTCCTCGAAAACAACAAGTTGAAACCCAAATGGGTCCCACGTGAGGGTGATGATAGATTTATCCGCCTCATTTCTAATGCCCTCTAGCTTGCTATACTCCTCCCGTGCACTGTGGGATTTGGGGGGTCCCATGGGCACTAGTCCCATTCACTTGTAACTTTTCTTCTTTATTTTAATTAAAGTCCGGGAGAATAGGCTAAGGCCAAACTTCCTTTTATTAAACAAAAAAAGTAAGGTAGAGGTGGTGAGGGACGGTTGGTTGAAGGATTACTATGAATGCATGCTTTTGCAAACATTTTGCATGCAACATGAGGAAAGTCAACTCTTTCTATATTTGGTGGATCATACACTTCCTTGGGGATGATAAACTCAGTTTTGAAGGACATTTTTCGCATCAAGTAGGAAGAGGCAACAAAGCAAAGACTTACAATGTGATTGAGAGTGAGAGTGAGATTTTTTTTCCAAAGATATTGTATGGATTCATTCACTTCTATAATACAAGAACTTCTCTTTCTCTGAGTCATATCTTAGTCACTATTTCTCATCGGATTCTCTCTTATTTTCTGCAAGTTCTATTTATCTCTCTTCTACTATACTTGAATGATCAAGAGTTTTATGATTTGAGACAGCTTGTGATTGAGGAAATGCTACACACATACACATCTACACACACATAAAGTAACATACAGAGATATATACACACATACAAATACACACACATGTACACACACACATACACACACAAACACACATACATGAGGATATACATACACACACATGCACTCACATGCATACACATATGCACATACATACATACACACACATGCATATGCATACATACATACACACATGCATACATACACATACACACACATATGCATACACACACATACACATATATACACACATACACAAATATACACACATACACACTTAACATACACATGCATACACACACATGCACACACATGTATACATACGCATAGACATATACATACACACACATATGTATACACAAACATATACATACACACACATAGAGATACACAAATACACATACACAAACATGTATACATACACGGACATATATACATACACACACATATATCTACACATGCATATACATACACACACATAGAGACACACACATACACATATATACACACACATACACATGCACACATGTAGAGTCACCACTAGAAGATACAAAACAGTGAGGCAAAACAAGGGTGGTTTTCTTCAAGTAGACTCCACAAAGCTATGGATGGATGAAAGAGACGCATTGGTACTTCCCAAACACTCTTAGAAGATTTTATTTACACCAAATGTAAAAGAAACGTAGTGGCTATTTGTTTGTCAAGTCACTCCATGTAGCATACAACTTTGCAAGGATGTGGACATAGAAGAAGTTCCATCTATAGCAGACTCTGAGATGCATGCAATAGTCAAAGAGGAAGACATCATTGTCCTATAAGAAGATGCCTTTGAAGAAGACTAGGTATATGAGGAGGTAACGAATGACATGTTGTATGAGGATGATGATCAAGAAGGGCAGCCATACCAAGAGATTTAGAAGTCGTCAATGTAGAGATAGATATTGTGTGTGCATCAAATCTCCAAGAGGATGCTAGAATAGGGGACTTATGAAGCAAGCAATTCCACATTCTTATATGTGCTTGCAATGAAATGAAGTCTTAGTCTGACACTTTTCAAACTCTATTATGTGTTTTTGTAGACTAATATTTTTTTGTATTAACATTATTATCCATATGCTAATTATTTGAGTTATCTGTTGTAGAGCATGATGGGAGGTAGTCCACTACTAAGTCTAGATTCCATGATAGAGGAGTAGTTTCTATAGTTCATATCTTGAGCACCTATTGCTTATCAAGGCATCCTGTCACGATATTGGGTCTCTCTTGAGACTACTCGTGCTAGTGGCACTCCCTTTGGCAGAACTCCTCCTGGCAATAGCACTCCCTTTGGTGGGACTACTCCCACTAGTAGCACTCCCTGAAATGGGACTACTCTTGCTCGCAATACTCTCTTTGGCAGAACTTTTGGCTTTATGAGTCCATCATAGCCATCTTCTTAGACCTCCCCTAGTGGCCCTCGCAGTCAACGTGTGCGCTAGCATTTGACACCACAACAGGATACACGGGCTAGCCCATCCTTTTCATCTAGGTCAGGTTTGAGGTCATGCTTTGGAGGAGGAGGTTCCAGAGGAGGCTCTATGGGTGCCCTTTTGTATTAATTTGGGTCAGGTTTGAGGTCTACGAGTTGTGGTGGATCTGAAGGAGGAGGCGAATGTTGTGGTAGTATCCTAACAGATGCAATGTCACCCATAGCTAGTCCTAGACCAAGCACCTCACATGCAGGTATGCCACATAGTACACCATGTACACCTTGGGGTGCTCATGACCATGACGACTCCAAGTTGTATCATATCACTGACGGATGCAGCCGAAAAGGAGATGCATCCTGGATACGATAGTTGGGCATAGTATTGTTTGGACACTCTGTCATGGTCAAGTGGAGTGCATAGGACAATGATCGCAAGAAGTACATCAGAAAGGTGATCTATTACCAGTGGAGTGCATAGGACAATGATCGCAAGAACACACCATCAGCAATAGACATATATGGATCGAATCCCCGCCCCTCCGGAGCCCCCATCCATCTGAACTGCCACATGGTTTAATCTAAGGATTCATAATGTGGGTGCATAGAAAAGGAATGTCATAATTATTTCTATGTGTTAAATTATTGGTGCATGTTTTCAAGTAGTGTCAATGTTTGAGTGGAGGTCTATGCATGAACTCAGAGGTCTGATTGATAGCAAAGCATCCATCAATCTGTGTGCATGATAGGCGGGAGCACAATTAATTTACCAATCAAGGGGTGAACGAAGGACAACTCAAGTAAGGTAGAGGTGGCGAGGGACGGTTGGTTGAAGGATTTTCAAAGAGTATGTTGGGAGAGGATTAGCATCATCTGTCAATGGTATTGCGTGCAGCAATAGATCATAGAGATAAAATGCACGTGCATACAAACAATAGGAGGAGAGAAAATGAGATAAAAAGAAAAATTGCCTTTCATGCTAACGTCTCTAGAGCATGTTCTGATTGCTCATGCGGCCAAAGAGTCTTTATGCACTCAAGGTAGCTTTTCATACCACATATGACAGTCGTTCGGTTGCATTAAAATGGACTTATCAAGAGGTATTGCTTTGTGTGCAAGATATGTAATCTACTACATAAGAGTGAACCAAATTACATATAGTCCTTGAAATCGGACCTCCATGCTAGCTTGTAAAGATAATTCTTTCCAATGTCACCACAACATCAAAATCTTCCTTCCAAACTTTGAATTCCACGTTAACTTGGCTACCTTTTTGTCCATTGAGCATACGCATCAATGTAAACGTTCATTATGATACCCTCAAACATTTTGAAACAAACACTCACTTCCAGTAAAAAAGGAATAGCATAGTAACGTGAATAGATTAGTAACTCCATTTCCTCCATTACATGATTATCATGTGGCACACAAATGATGTGTGAGAACAATTTGATACCTCATTCAAATTATAAGGGACATGCTTTCTGAATGCGGAACTCAACCATTCAATAACATATCGCATGAAACACTACCCAAGTCAAAAACCCAAGCCCATGGCTTGGTAATCATATCATTTTTATACGTTTGGGAATCATTCCAACCATATGCTAAGTAAAGAACATAAACTTTAAATGTTGGTCTAAATGAACTCTCAAGAATTTGGACACCCTCAAGAAAATCTCATTATCAGTCTCACTCCCATGCTCATTCTCAAACACTCTCTTAATATCCTAATTAAATAATCACAATCCTAGTCACATGTTTACACATTTTCAATCATAGACTCAATCACACTCTCAATCTCAATCTCATGGATTATTGATGTTGATGATGGAAAAGGATTCTTGCAAGTTCATGTCTTCTCACTTTTAATCTCAACATCTTCATCTTCATAATCAATCCGTCGTCTTGCACATTCAAATCATCATTGCTACCAAGGTTTTCAAAAGAAAAATCCAAAATCATGAGCGATTTCTTTCAAGAAATAAAGATATAGTCTTTAAATATATTTACCAAATTATGAGCATCACTATTTCATAAAAAACCTCTTCCAGTATCTTAACAATCATGATCAGAAGATCAAGATCATGTGTTGATAAAAATAGAACTCATTGTTCATGAATTCCAAAGGGAGCATGTGAAACCCTCAAGAGTATATGAGCATAAACTATTCCAAACACTCCCTAAACTAATTGTGCCCTTCTCCTTGTATATGTAACTAATATCATTCTAGAGGCTTGATATATTTTCTCATTTTCTTCGTCCTATATCCAATAATGAATAAAAATAATAGAAATAAATAAGAGAAGAGCATGTGACATGGTTACATGGCATTTCTCTAACCTTTCTATAATAGATACTAGCATTATTGATAAGAATGTAATATCCATGGGAAAGTTAATACCATAATAATGTTGAAGTGATAGGATTTAGTTGATAATATCTAGACTTTGATGCATTCTGGTCGCGTTCTATGGAAAACATTTAGAGAGCAAGAGAAAAAGTGTTACTATTCTCCACACTACCATATGGAGAAGAAGATGGAGTTTTACAATTTTCTACAACACGAGAGTGACAAGTGTAGCTTGTGTGTTGATGAGTACATCGAAAAGCTTCTTTATCTTAAAAAATATGCCTTGGATGTTAGTGGTGATGCTTTGAAGAGCAACTTTATTGAAGGTATTTTTGAGGAGATTCGCTATTAAGTGAAGGGATTTGAATGTGTTGATTTTCTGGATGTTGTTGTGATGTTTGAGAATTTTGAGAAGATGGAGAGCGAATAGAACCAAATTCATTTCGATGGTACATTTTCCACAGAGACCTGCTACAACAAACATGAAAAATTCAAAGAAGACTTCATCTTCTAATAATCAAGGGAAGATTCCTATTTAGGTGGAAAATCAAAGGAGTCATCCACCTATCCATTGGCAGCAAGACCTTGATTTTTTTTTCAGTGAGAAAAAAAGACTCTTTTTTTGTTTCCATTGGGGGGAGCAAGGACATCAGACATATGAATGCCCAAACAAGGCAATCTTTCGGCCTGCACAATCCAAGTTGATAAACATCTTTGAGGAAGGTACAACAATTGAGAAAGCAAATGATGGAGGTAAGTTCCATAACTCTTCTTTACGTCGCATGGTGGCTAGTTGTTTCCCAAGGGCTCCTATATTTATGATCTGGGGTATGATTTCTATGCACAGAATCAAATTTGTGATCGATTCTTGTACTACGCATTGTTTTCTATTTTTTAAATCCATACAATATTTAGGGTACCCTACACATGTAGATAACAAGACGTGTAGAGATGGCCAATGGATGACTATAGTATATGGAAGGATACATTGAAGATCTTGCGCTTAGTTTTTTTTGGGATTTTCCATATGATTGAAATGAAATAGAGTGATGCAATTATAGGCATGGACTAGTTAGTTCAAAAATTTACAACAATTGATTGTGAACAAAGAACAATCACTTTAAGGATGGACACTGAATCTATGCACATTCTAGTTGATATGCTTAATCCTAAGGCTATTCTCATTTCTATTATGCAGATAATTAGAGGTAATTTGATGGTTGTAGAACATTTGCAGTGTATGTGCACAATCTACATGAGGAAGATAATGATGAAAAACTTCCAAAATTATGTTAGAAAATCTTTTAAAAGAATATGAAGATGTGTTTCTAGAAGACTTGCATGGTATACCTCCACCTAGGGAGATTGACATGCCATTGACCTGTATCTCAGGAGGGAACCATATTCTAGAGCATGATATATATATAACATCGATGAATAATAAGAGCTTAGGATTATACTAGATGATCTTTTGAAGAAAGGCTTGATAAGACCGAGTGTTTGACCTTGGGGTGCATCTCTTTTATTTGTGAAGAAGAAAGATGGCTCTTATAGATTATGTATTTGCTATAGAGAGTTGAATAAGAAAATTAAAACTAAGTACTCAGTGCTCACATAGATGACTTATTAGGTCAATTCAGTGAAGTGATTGTATTCACTAAGATTGACTTAAGATCCGAATATAACCAAATCAGGATGGAAACCTAAGATATACCCAAGTCTTCTTTTTGAACACGTTATGGCCACTACCATTTTACAGTTCTACCTTTTGGATTAACAAAATTTATTGCCACATTTATGTGCTTGATGAACAATGGTTTTCTTGATCACCTAGATGAATTCATCTTAATATTTCTTGATCATATGTTTGTATACTCTAAAGATGATCCTAAGCATGTTGTACATCTCAAGAAAACTTCACAAATTCTTAGAGAACACAAATTGTATGGAAATAAGGGTAAGTGTTTTTTTGCTAAGGATAAACTTGTGTATCTAGGAAGATTCATATCTAAAGAGGGAATCTTATAGACTGGGATAAAGTGAAAACAATTGTTGATTGGCCAGTTCCTAAATTTGTAAGGGATGTTAGAAGTTTTTTTAGGATTGGCACAATATGAAAGAGCACATATCAAGGATTTCTCTAGGATAGATAATCTCTTTATATATTTGACTAAAACGAATGCAAGATTTATGTGGAGTGATGCCTATAAAGAATGATTTGAATCATTGAAATTAAAAGTTTTTGCAAATTATGTTTTGAAACTACCAAAAATGGGAAAGAATTTTGTGGTTCCATGTGATGCAAGTGGTAATCAGAATATAGGATGTGTTCTTTCACAGGATGTAGGATGGTTGCATATGAATCCAAAAAATTTGAGAAAACATGAACTTAGTTATCCTACTTATGATCTAGAAATGTTTGTTGTTATACATGCACTTAAGTTGGACACATCTACTATTGGGGTTTAAGTTTGAATAAAAAATAGATCATCCAAGTCTACAATGGGAAAGCCTTTTGTGGTTGCATGTGATGTAAGTGGTAGTCAAATAGGATGCGTTCTTTCACAGGATGGTAGGGTGGTTGCATATGAATCCAGAAAATTTGAGAAAACATTAACTTAATGATCCTACTCATGATCTAGAAATGCTTGTTGTTATCTGTGAACTTAAGCATTGGAGACATCTACTATTAGGGGTTAAGTTTGAATCGAAAACCGATCATTCGAGTTTAAAATACATTTTCACACAACCAGTTCTTAACAACATGCAAAAGCATTGGATTGAATTATTAAGCGAGTATGATTTTGACATTAAGTATTTGGCTGGTAAGGGAAATAAGATCCTTGATGCATTGAGTCAAAGACCTTTATGTATTCTCCTTTCAGTAACAAATTCTGATTTTCTCAATCGAATTCAAGAAGAACTGAAACACGAATCTTTTTATGCACCTATCTTCAATTTTTTGCATGCAAACTGGGGATCCATGTATCACAAAAATTTCAATTGCAGAATGGATCTTGGTATTGTAACAATGGATTATGCATATCTTCTGAGTCTCCATTAAAAGTTGAAATATTGCATGATTGTCATGATTCATTTTTTCTACACATCCAAGTTATTCAAGGACCTATCTTAGAAAGAAATATTCTTACTTTTTGCCATGTTTGGAGCAGGATATTAGAAAATATGTTAGTGAATGTTTAAAGGGCCAACATGTGAAATCTGCCGTTAAGAGAATGCATGGGTTGCTTCAACCTTTGCATGTTCCAAATAAGAAGTGGGAGTCTAATTCTATGGACTTTATCACGAAATTACCTACCAATAGAAGTAAACATGATACCATAATTGTGGTAGTTGATGGAGTTACCAAGATGGCACATTTCTTTTGTATGAAGAAGACCAATACTGCTTTCAATGTTGCAAGACTATTTGTAATAGATTGTTTTCAACCGCATGCAATGCCTAGAAACATAAATATTGGTAGAGGCTCTATATTCACATCAAAATTTTGGAGAGCAATATTTTAATCATTTGGAACTCAACTCTGTATAACTTTCCATCCATGAATTGATGGAGTGACCAAGAGGGTTTATTGGGTACTTGAAGATATGATGCATATGATGTGAATGAAAAGCAGGATAATTTGAGTGAATATTTTCCCTTAGTCAAGTTTGCATATGATAGTGCATGGCATTATGTATGGTTATAATTGTCTGACTCAACCTTCCTTTTCTAGTTTTCCAAATAAAGTAGAAATATCTAAAGAAATGCTTGAGAAGATGGATGAAGAACTTGGAAAAGTTAAGCCACACATAAAAGAAGCTCAAAAAAGACAAGAAATTTTATGATTTGAAGAAAAGACCACTTGAATTTCAAAAAATGACATGGTATTTCTTAACGTCAATCCTCACCGATCTAGCTTCTTGCTAGGGAGGGATCATAGACTTTGTGCACAATATGCACGTGCTTTTAAAGTTTTGAAATAGATTGGTTCCTTTATTATTTGTTGGAATTACCTGAAAAATTATATGTGCATACTATATTTCATGTTAGCTTACTTAAAAGATATGTACCTGTTGTCGCTCATGTTTAATAGGAAAACTATACACTGAAAGATGATGGCTTGTTCTAGCTTTGTCATGAACTAGTGTTAGATAGGAAGGAAAGATTACTTAGAAATAGATCTATAGTAGAAATTTCGGTGAAACGACACACATATGGTGGTGAAATGGCACACATATCAAGTTAAAGATTCTACTTGGGTGAATTTAGATGATTTTTCGGTACATTTTCCTTCTTTCCAACTCTAAGGATAGAGTTCTTAAAAGGGGAAAATAATTGTAATAGGTCTTTCGATAGTGAAATAATTCATTTTGAGATTTTTGAGTTACATTGTGGGAATAATGTTTAGAATGCAAAATAGGTCATTTTATGCATGTAGGTAAATTTTAGGGATGAAAAGTTTTATATTCTCTCTCTAAACCTTATTTGCATCATGTTTCCTGATTAAAAAATTGAATGTGAAAATGAAAGAATTAAAAGAAATGTTGTATGAAAGAGAGATAAAGTATACATAAGAGACTAAAAGTGTCTCTATGAAATTTTTGTGAAACATGTTAAAAGTAACTCCTTTAATGCTCTACATTTAGTTCACTATAAGAGAATTCCTTGATTTTATTCTCTCTCTAGAATTTCTAAACTCACATGCTCAAAAGTGATGCTTGGAGGTGGATTTGGAGCTAGTCAGCTTTAATACCATTGCACAAATCAAAGACTTGAACATTTTTGTATCTCATAAACTTAAGCTGATTCCTCACTGTTTTTGAGTAATATGGCTTTGAAAAGTGCTATTTTTTTAGGTATTAAAAACAAGTGGGCTTCTTTATTTCTATTCAAGTCGGCAATTTTGAAGCATATGTGTTGTCATGCACACTTATGGATGACTTTTTGTGGCTTTTCTTCTATTTTCGGACAAGTACCACTAAAGAAAGCACTTGATTACTATGAATGCATGCTTTTGCAAACATTTTGCATGCAACATGAGGAAATTCAACTCTTTCTATATTTGGTGGATCATACACTTCCTTGGGGATGATAAACTCATTTTGGCATCAAGTAGGAAGAGGCAACAAATCAAAGACTTACATTGTGCTTGAGAGTGAGAGTGAGATTTTTTTCCAAAGATATTGTATGGATTCATTCACTTCTATAATACCAGAACTTCTCTTGCTTTGAGTCATATCTTGTGCACTATTTCTCATCGGATTCTCTCTTATTTTGTGCAAGTTTGATTTATCTCTCTTCTACTATACTTGAGTGATCAAGAGTTTTATGATTTGAGATAGCTTGTGATTGAGGAAATGCTACACACATACACATCTACAGACACATAAAGTAACATACAGAGATATATATACACATGCATACACACACATACACACACAAACACACATACAAATATAAACATACAAATATACACATACATAAGGATATACATACACACACATGCACTCACATGCATACATACATACATACATACATACACACACATGCATACACATGCATATGCATACATACATACACACATGCATACATACACATACACATACACATACACATACACATACACATACACATACACATACACACATATGCATACACACACATACACATATATACACACATACACACTTAACATACACATGCACACACATATATACATACGCATAGAGACATACACGCACATATATATACACAAACATATACATACACACACATAGTGATACACAAATACACATACACAAACATGTATACATACACGGACATATATACATACACACACATATATATACATATGCATATACATACACACATAGAGACACACACATACACATATACACACACACACATACACATGCACACACGTAGAGTCACCACTATAAGATACACAACAGTGAGGCAAAACAAGGGTGGTTTTCTTCAAGTAGACTCCACAAAGCTATGGATGGATGAAAGAGACACATTGGTACTTCCCAAACACTCTTAGAAGATTTTCTTTACACCAAATCTAAAAGAAACATAGTGGCTATTTGATTGTCAAGTCACTCCATGTAGCATACAACTTTGCAAGGATGTGGACATAGAAGAAGTTCCATCTATAGCGGACTCCGAGATGCATGCAATAGTCAAAGAGGAAGACATCATTGTCCTATAAGAAGATGCCTTTGAAGAAGACTAGGTACATGAGGAGGTAACCAACGATATGCTATATGAGGATGATGATCAGGAAGGGCAGCCATACCAAGAGATTTAGAAGTCATCAATGTAGAGATAGATATGGTGTGTGCATCAGATCTCCAAGAGGATGCTAGAATAGGGGACTTTTGAAGCAAGCAATCACACATTCGTATTTGTGCTTACAATGAAATGAAGTCTTAGTCTGACACTTTTCAAACTCTATTATGTGTTTTTGTAGACTAATAGTTTTTTGTATTAACATTATTATCCATATGCTAATTATTTGAGTTATCTGTTGTAGAGCATGATGGGAGATAGTCCACTACTAAGTCCGGATTCCTTGATAGAGGAGTAGTTTCTATAGTTCATATCTTGAGCACCTATTGCTTATCAGGGCATCCTGTCACAATATTGGATCTCTCCTGGGACTACTCATGCTAGTGGCACTCCCTTTGGCAGAACTTCTCCTAGCAATAGCACTCCCTTTGGGGGGACTACTCCCACTAGTAGCACTCCCTGAAATGGGACTACTCTTGCTCGCAATACTCCCTTTGGCAGTACTTTTGGCTTTATGAGTCCATCATAGCCATCTTCTTAAACCTCCCCTAGTGGCCCTCACAGTCAATGTGTGCACTAGCTTTTGACACCACAACAGGATACACGGGCTACCCCATCTTTTTCATCTAGGTCAGGTTTGAGGTCATGCTTTGCAGGAGGAGGTTCCAGAGGAGGCTCTATGAGTGCCCTTTCGTATTAATTTGGGTCAGTTTCGAGGTCTATGAGTTGTGGTGGATCTGAAGGAGGAGGCGAATGTTGTGGAGGTAGTCTAACGGATGCAATATCACCCATAGCTAGTCCTAGACCGAGCACCTCACATGCAGGTATGCCACATAGTACACCATGTACACCTTGGGGTGCTCATAACCATGACGACTCCAAGTTGTACCATACCACTGATGGATGCAGCCGAAAAGGAGATGCATCGGGGATACGATAATTGGGCATAGTATTGTTTGGACACTCTATCATGGTTAAGTGGAGTGCATAGGACAATGATCGCAAGAACTACATCACAGAGGTGATCTATTACAAGTATCATCCAACACCTCCACACCCTATTCTCAAATCCAAGTAGATTCAACACATGGCATGAGGTGATGTCACATTGACAATTGGAGGCTCACAACACTTTGAGAGGGGGCTTACTGAAGCTTGTACATATGGCTAGATCCTGAGGAGTGGGAGATAATTTGCAATGAGCATCCATAGACTCTTGATTGATATCGTTAGTAGCAAGATGCGGGAGCCACATGTCTAGAGGCAGTTGTAGCATCCCATTTGGGTAGTAGTAGTAGTTATGTCATGATGGATCACGAGTTTGTAAGTATCATTTTGATGAACGAATCTGCTTATGTCATTAGGGGAAAAATTTTTAACCTTGCATGGGTCTTTTAGATTAAGAGACGATTTGTGATGGACTAGGGTGGTGGCCACATTATACTCCCTTTATCACCTAGACTAGGCATAGACTTCCCTTGTTTCTTTGGGATCAAAGGTTATATGAATGAATAAAAATCACAAGTTTCTCTCCAAATATGGTTTGATAGGCCTAGAATTTGGACCATAGCCATTGGATGAACTCAAGGATCTAATGGTTCATTGTTATACTTTATGGAATAATGGATTCTTAAATGGATTTTAATGCCTTGAGGTTTTTAATGTGTTTTGTGATTTGATTTAGCAAGTGTAGATTCATGAGGGTGTGAGCGCATGTGGGCTTATTCAAATATTTTTGGAAATATTTAGAAGAATATTTAGAAGGTATTATTCTTAGTTATTTTTGTAAAAATAATAGATCGCTTTAGAAAGCGATGTTTTTGTATAAATAGAAAATCATGATTCTGTAAATAAAGCATATTCTTGTAAAAGCACGCTTTTCAAAGTGCCAGCCTTATGTATCTTCTATTCGGTACGTAATAAGAAATACATATAAATACACATGCTCTGATAGAACCATCCACTAGAGTATGTGGGGGAAGATTGTAACCAATCTTGTTTCAAGTATCTTCTCTCTTTCTATTCTTTGAGTACTTTTGTGTGATTTTATTTATGTACTATCCTCTACATACGTGTGTTTGCGGGATCTGAAGGTTAACAGTGGTATCAGAGCCAAGGCACATATGTGGAGGTGTATGTATCGATGTCTGGTCATGATTCATGGCATCCACTCGTTAATCGACAATTGTCTCAACCATCCGGTCTAGGTTTTCCTTTATAAAGTTCGTTTATTTTGGTTTGCTTGTTAGTTTTTTTTTTTTTTTTTTTCTTCTTTAATTTAGCACTGTGCATTGTGCTCACTATCACACTGTTCCCCCTATGCTTACTATCAAACTGTACCCCCTGTGCTCCTTGTACCCCTTGTACCCCTTGTACTCCATGTACCCCCTATGCTCACTCTACTCTCTATTCACTATTTGAGTTTGGTTCGATTATCAAATTCGTTTATCAAGTTTGTTTATGAATTCCGTTATCATTCAGTTATCATTTGGTTACTCCAAGGCATCAACTAAGGCATAGAACTATGGCATAACTTTGGCATCTTTGGATTCTCCGGCAGTCATGGCTCTCTTGGTTCACTTTGGTTCCCTTTGGTTTTGTTGGCAGCCGTTGGCTATGCACGAACCAATTCTAACTTATGAGTGGCAATAAGTGCTTAGTTATTTCCCTAGTTAGCTTACTTATTTCTTTAGTTAGCCTACATAGTTCCTCATTTAGCATGTGCTGGATTTGAACTCACAACCTCACACTTCCAAGAGATAAGCCTTATCCACTAGCAAGGAAGAACCAATTGTGGATCATGGAGTTCACAACAATGAAGAAAAGCCCGAAGCAAAATGTGACTGATTATGTCACAAAGATGAAGGAGATTTTGGACTAGCTTGGAAGCATTGGAGAGGTAATTGAAGAGGAGCAAATCATAAGACAAATCATGAATGGAATCAAAGCAGACGACAAGTGGGAGTCATTCACAACAGCCATGGATTTATACATGGATATGCATGTACCCGACCTCAACACACTCATGGGCCAACTCTTCACTCATGAAGCAAAGATTAGAAAAGGTGGTGAGTCCTCAAGAGGTAATCAAACTTCTGCCTTATACTCTGATAAAGCTAAGGTCAAGGACAAGTCAAAGAATAGGAACAATGAAGATGAAGGTAGCTCTTTCCAAGCAAACTTTGCAGGTAGAGGAAGAGCTAGAGGAAGAGGCAGCAATCAATTTGGAGCATATGTTGAAGACCCAAGGCAAGGCTTTCGAAGGATTGCCAAAGGAGAAAAGACAGGAAGGCTTTTCACTTTTGAAGTGGAAGATACAAAGAACATAGCTTTGTTTAGCTATGGATCTCAAACTCTAACAGAGTTAGAGATATGGCACAAAAGGCTTGCTCACATTGGTGAGAGGACACTCAAATAGATTTGCAGGGACCAAAGTTTACTTGGTTTGCCTAATATCACAAGGCAACACATGATTTATAAGTGTGAAGCTTGTCAACTCGGCAAGGCTCATAGACAACCTTTCAATAAGAAAGGATATATGTATCAAAATCCTTTGGATCTAGTGCACACGGATGTGTGGGGTCCAAGTAAGGATCCATCTATATCAGGCTCAAGATATTATGTGTCTTTCATAGATGATTGTAGCAGGTGGACCATTCTGTTTTTCATGAAGCACAAGGATGAAGTGTTTAATTGCTTTAAGAAGTATATTTCTCTTGTTGAAAACCAAACAGGTAGGACTTTGAAACGACTCAGATCAGATGGTGGAGGAGAATACTTCTCTTCTGAATTTGATGCCTTCTTGCATGAAAGAGGCATTAAAAGGGAAGTCACTACAAGGTATACACCCGAACTCAATGGTGTAGCAGAGAGGAGGAACAGAGCTATTGTCGAAGCTACAAGGTCCATGCTCAACGAAAAGGGATTGCCAAACTACCTATGGGCAGAGGCTGTGTCTACAGCCACATATCTCATAAATAGACTTCCATCTAAGTCACTAGATGGAACCACTCCATATGAAGTGTGGAATGGAAGAAGACCTAGTCTAGAGCATTGTAAAATCTTTGGATGCTTAGCCTATGCTCACATTCCTTCTCA
Organism: Ceratopteris richardii; assembly: GCA_020310875.1. Lineage (NCBI taxonomy): Eukaryota > Viridiplantae > Streptophyta > Polypodiopsida > Polypodiales > Pteridaceae > Ceratopteris > Ceratopteris richardii. The sequence continues at coordinate 156,504,887 of CM035420.1, read as the reverse complement.
AGTAAGAGGTAAATTGGATCCCAAGGCAGAAAAGTGCGTATTTATTGGTTATGAACAAAACCAAAAAGGATATAGATTGTACAATCCAACCAATAAAGGATTTTCTGTGACTAGAGATGTAATTTTTGATGAAAACAAATCATGGTTTGATGATGACAGGAAAGTGAAGCTGCCTTATGACTTGGATGAAGATTTTCCATCACTTCAACCAAAGGAGCCGAAGCAGATTGAAGAAAGTGATTCGGAGATTGACCTCGAAGACTTGGAAAGACTAAAGATATGGAAGAACAAAGGAAAAGCAAAGATGCAGGATGCTACATATGGACCCGAGAGCTCACATCAACCACTTAGAAGGTCTTCAAGGGAGAAGAAGAAACCAGAGAGGTTTGGTTATGATACTTCTTTGGTCAAGAAGCACTCAATCTACATTGCAAAAGATTCAACCAATGAAGAGCCTACCACATTCGAAGAAGCACAAAGCAAGAAAGCTTGGAGAGATGCAATGGATGAAGAAATGGAAGCCTTGAAGGAGAATGACACTTGGGAGCTTGTACCTAACAAGCCATCTATGAAGATAATTTGATCTCGATGGATATACAAAATCAAGAGGAATTCAGATGGAAGTATAAATAGACACAAAGCAAGGTTAGTTGCTAAAGGGTTTTCTCAAACCCATGGTATTGATTATGAGGAGACTTTCTCTCCTGTTTCAAAAATGCCTACAATTAGGGTTCTCATTAGTCTTGCTACATCTAGAAATTGGAATCTTTATCAACTTGATGTAAAGAATGCTTTCTTGAATGGATGGATTTCTGAGGAAGTGTATATGGCACAACCTCCTGGATATGAGGATGCACATCATCCTAACTATGTATGCAAACTAAAGAAAGCTTTGTATGGATTGAAGCAAGCTCCAAGAGCTTGGAATTTCAGATTGGTGACTTATTTGCAGGACCAAGGATTCAAAGCTAGCAAGGCGGATACCTCTTTGTTCATAAAGAGGAATGGATCTGAAGTGATCTATTTATGTGTGTATGTTGATGATATTATTATCACAGGCAATGATCTTGAAGGAATCAAACAAGTAAAGAGTCAAATGAAGGAGGAGTTCAAAATAAGTGACCTTGGACCACTCACTTATTTTCTTGGATTGGAGTTGATCTACACAGATTCAGGTATATACATCACACAAAGGAAGTATGTCCATGACATGCTCATCAAGTTCAAGATGGAAAATACCAAGTGTGCAGGTACACCTATGGAGCAAAATCATAAGCTTAGTGCTTATGAAGGAGAGCCAATTGAAGACATCACAAGCTATCAAAGCTTGGTTGGAAGTTTGAACTATGCAACACTCACAAGGGTGGATATATGCTATAGTGTTAGCATATTGAGTCAATTTATGCATAAGCCGAGAAGACCACATATGGAAGCAGCCAAGAGAGTCCTCAAGTACCTAAAGGGGACCATGAATGAAGGTTTGTTTTATTCATTTACTTCAGATATTGAGCTAAAGGTCTACTCAGATGCAGATTGGTCCGGATATAAAGATGATAGAAGAAGCACATCAGTATATATATCATTTGCAGGTTCAAAAATCATTTCTTGGTCATCGAAGAAGCAACCAACCGTGGCATTATCTTCTACCGAAGCCGAATATAGAGGTTTGGCTAATGCAACTCAAGAAATCATGTGGTTAAAGTCTTTGTACACAGATCTTAGACTTCATTCTTCAACACCTCACATTTTTGGTGACAACACAAGCTCACTACATCTAGCAGCTAATCCGGTATACCATGCTAGAACCAAGCATATTGAAGTCCACTACCATTATGTAAGGGAGAAGCTAATGAGCAAGGATATTCAACTATCCTATGTCTCTACAGATATGCGATGTGCCGACATGTTCACTAAAGCTCTTGATGGTACAAAATTAAGTAGATTCAAGTTGATGATTGGCTTACAGGAAATCAAGGACAATTGAAGACTTATTTGAATGCCAAGCATGTTAGGCTTGAGGGGGAGCTGTTGGTGCATTTTACCCAAGCCTACATGCTTGATATATTTGATATCATCCTCATTTGTAAGTCACATGAGTAGTCATGTGAACACCTCTTGTAAAAGAGTTCATTTTTATCTCTTGTAATTGAAAAAAGAAAAAGGAAAAGGATGGCTTACCTCATGCATGATGTAAAAGAAATTTCGTGGCTCTAACTACCAAAACCCACTACTTTTTGAGCTGAGGGAATATCTCCTAACTTTGGGGATCACTTTTAGGTGGAGCCATTCGAATTTGAATTCAAAACTCCCTCCAAGAATAGCTATAAAAAGAGCATGAAGGAAGAGGCGATTAGCAAGCCTTGTACGTGACCACTTCATGTCATTTTGTAGAGGTTGAAGAGCTTACTCCATAGCTCTATAATTCTACTCTCATTGTGCAAAGATTCATTGCCAATGTGGTTGTAATCATATGTGAATCTATACATTTATTGTCATCTACCTCTCTGTTTTGTTCTCTGCTATACTCACTCAGAGCAGTAACTTCAGAAAGTCATATCTCAATATCTACTGAACCTATTTCAGTGATTTAACTTGCGTTGGATAGATCCTACTGTCTACTTTTCACTTATAAATTTTCAAGGTCATGGGATTAATACTTTTGAAGCTATCTGCAATTTACTGCTCATTGGTCTATCTCTGCAGAGCCCCGAGAATGGTGGGCATGTTCCAGAAATTGATGAATCTTGTTCTCAATGCTCAGTCCATCATTTGAAGTGTTTTAAGTTGGATTGAGAAGCTTGCTAAGTCTATTTGCTATGGCCAAAAGGAATTGTTCTAATTCCTACCAGGTTGAGAGCACTGTTCATTTTTTCCAGCAGGTGTATGTCCAAAAATAGGAAGTTTTGGGAGCTAGTCATTTCGCAACTAGTCTATCTTGACTTAAACTTTTGGGATACATGTTCCAAAGTACTTGGCTGATATTTTGGTGGATTTAGGAAGCTCAAAGGGTCTACTAATCAAATCTGAAGTCTCAATTGGCTGGTGTGAAGCTGGTTGTAGCAGCACCTACTCATCTTTGGATTGCATCCTCCATCTCTCTTCACAAAAGCTTGGTGGGAAGTTTAAACTATGCTACTCTCACTAGAGTACACATATGCTATAGTGTAAGTGTTTCGAGTGAGTTTAAGCATAAAACGAGAAAGCCACACATGGAGACATCTAAAAGGATTCTCAAATATATGAAAGGAATTATAAATGAAGGTCTATTCTATCCAGACACATTTGATGTAGATATAATGCTATTGTTTGATGTAGATTGGGTGGGATCAAAAGATGAGAGAAGAATTACTTCCTGGTATCTTACATTTTCATGTACAAAGCTCATACCTTGGCCATCACTAATTTCTAAACGGAACAAATTGGGTAGGATGTTCACCTTGAACATAAAAGTTCCTGAATTGTATTGAATTAAAAAAGTTCCTAAAAGTTGTAGGTGGTATTGTCAACATAGAGATATAGCATAAACATGTGGACATGTGATCTTCCAGATCTTGAAATTGACAAGTCAAAGGAATTTTTTAATGAATTACCGAAATTGAAGATTGTAGAGATGCAAAATGTATGGGAATCATATCAATTTGATAAACAATCAAGAGCATCATTTCGACATGACAAGCATCTTAAAGAGAATATGCTAGAGATAATGCATACATATGTTTGGGATCTTTCAAAAACCATTACCATCGCTTGGAAAATTTCAAGGATATTGTGGAAAAGCATATATCAAAGTGCATCCCCATATTAAGATCTAACGGACAAGGTGAATACATATCAAATGAGTTCAATAATTTTCTACAAAGGCTCAAAATGCAAAGATAATTGTTAGGTAGGTACACAACACAACATAATGGCATTGTAGAATAAAAATATAGATATTTTGTAGAAATATGAAGAGTCTTGATGGTTGAATTATAACTCATTGTTATTGGGTAGAAGCTATGCACACTACTACAAACATCATGAATAGAGCTCCTGTGTCTATTAGATAGAACTTCAATTGCTATTATACATCAAGTTACACTTGAAGAGACGTTTACAAGTATAAATCTAGACTATCACACATGAAGAAATGACCTTGGACCAATAAAATGTGGAAGGATTGGAAATGCAATGTAATGATTAACATATGATATCTACATGTATCATCATTGTGCTTAGATAACCAAGGTAGCACATGGTAATAAACCTTCTTGTTTTGAAGATGCAATTGAAATTATAGATGAAAAGAAAGCTATGGACCATAAAAACACTTTAAAACATTGTTGAACATAAAACAGATATGAAGGAGCACAATGAAATGTAATGTATAAAGAGATATGTGCCCATCATATACAACTAAAACAGAGTCATAAAGAGTACTCAAATACATAATAAAAGAATTCGATAAATGAACCATGTACGAAATTGTGGCAAACCATTGCCATATAAGAACCAAATACAAAATTGTGGCACAGCACTTCCATACACAAAACTCAAGGGATGAAAAAATCTATATGTTAAGTTCCACAACAAAGCATATTCATGAAATCACACAAATTGAAGTGATGTTCATCAACAACGACTTAAAAAACCCTAAACAAAGTTTAGAAGCTCACCTCATGGTAGACTATCCCATGAAATGACTAAACCGCATCCCTCCAAGTCCTACAACAATAGAACCTATCTATGTGGATATTCGAAAGTCTCCCCAGATCATGTAAGAGGAAGACCCACTACCAACTCCTACAACAAATATGCAAATCATGAGATAACAAAACATGATGTGCTTAATATTAGGGGAAAAAGTTAACCCTACATGGGCCTTGTAAGGATCCCTCATTTTTAGGAATTAAAATTAACAAAAAATGTATTGAGGCCACAAAACAATTGTTCATATATTTAGGCAGTGATTTGTGTGAACACACTAGGACCGTCGGGGCACTTTTTTCCTTCTTTAGGAGGTTTTTTTCCCCTGGCTTGTATATACGCCTATTGCCCTAACGGGCTACTTACCTTTGTACATTCTAGTGGTAATACATTTAGTATTGTGTGTTGAGCTCCAAGCTTCTTCGCACATGCATTGATAGCTTTGTCTATCAAACATGCGAGTATTCCTCACATTCGATCTTGCAGAATAGCTAAGGATGCTTGGGATACACTTACCACATTGTACCAAGCTAGGAATGAGGCTCTTGTTGCTTACCTCCCAAAACAGTTGGAGAGTGGGCATATGAATGAAAGTGATTCTATGGACAATTTTCTAACAAAGATCAAAGACTTGAAGGAACAGTTGATGTTTGTTGATGAGGTTATACCAGATAGCTCACTTGTGCAGACCGTTTTGAATGGTCTTCCTGATTCTTATCTAAGTTTTGCTTCTACTCTTTGGTTGATGATGAAAGGCAATCCAAATGCCTTGTCATTTGAGGAGTTAGTCTCTCTTTTGTTGTAAGAAGACCAGTCCAAGCAGAACAGGTCCATTATGCATGTTGCAGATCAATCTTTCCTGGATAGTCAGAAGGGCAAAGGAAAATGGATCTCTTCAACTAGTAAGAAGAAATATGCTAATTCTCCACAATCAAAGAGGGAAGACAAAGATGAAAACAAATCAGAAAAGCAAAAATTATTTTGCAAGTAGTGTAAAGGAAATGATCATATCATAAAGAACTATCTAAAATTGGTTGCTAAAGAGGCAAAGAAGAAAGAGGCTGGAATGGTTGTTGCAGAGGCCTCTACACCAAAAATAGAGTCTGCTAATCTTGTGCAGGAAGAAGAATGGGCGTTTACTACTGTTTGCACTTTTGATCCATCTTCTCATGAGCAGTGCATGTCTGCAGTAGACTGAGATGTTTGGTACTTTGACAATGGGGCGACCAAACATATTACCTCGTAGTGCAATTTCTTCTCTTCACTCGAGCCTGCCCCTACAGGGAATACTGATACATGCACCAACAACTCCTCTTATCCTTTTATGGGAGTTGGTAAGATCATTTTGACTACTACTGATGGTAGTTCTCTCACTTTGTCAGATGCTTTGTTTGTGCCAGGGATGAAGAAAAAATTGTTATCAGTTTCAGCATTAGCCAAGATTGGCTTGGTTGTGAAATTTGTTGATGACAGATGTACAGTTCATGATTTGTCAAATGCTGATGTGATTATTGCTTATTCCATTTTAAGTCGTGGGCTATATAAGCTCATATGCTATGAAAGATCTATAAATGATTCGGCATATGTAGTACATGATTCTCAGGCTACGTCTGCTATGTGAGATGCAAAGCTTTGGCATGCACGCTTTGGTCTGAATTTTGCTAGTTTGCTATGCGTGCAAAAATCTGAAATGGTGTCCTCTTTGCCCAAACTTGAGGCACATGGAAAACATGTTTGTGAAGGTTTTATTTTGGGCAAAATGCAACATTCCTCCTTTCCAAAAGATGGTTCCGTTGGGGCTATTCAAAAATTGCAGCTTGTACATAGTGGTCTGTGGTCCTATGCAGACACCTTCTTTTGGAAATTATCTTTAGTTTGTGACTTTCATCGATGATTTTTCTAGGCATGCATCGGTATATCCACTGAAGGAAAAGTCCAAAGTGTTCATGTGCTTCAAACATTTTTTTGTTTTGGCTAAAAATCTCTCAGCATGTAAAATGAACACCCTCCGTTCTGGTCGGGGTGGGGGGGATATATGTCTTCTGATTTAAATGCATTTCTGACTGAAAGTGGGATAAAACATCACTGTACAGTGCCGTATACACCTCAACAAAATAGAGTTGCTGAACGAAAGAACAGGTCACTCATGGAGATGGCGAGGTGTATGGTCAAGAGTTAGGCTTTACCACATAGAATCTGGCTTGATGTTATCATGTGTGCAACATATGTACTTAATAGGTGTCCCACTAAAGCGTTGCAATCTATCACTCCATATGAGGCTTGGCATGATCGCAAGCCATCTATTGCTCATCTGTGTGTTTTTGGTTGTTTGAAATATGCATCATCCATAGACTAAATGCATTCTGGTAAGCCGTGATGTTGTTTTTGTGGAAGATGCTATTCAGCCATTGCTTTCATGTACTAAGGAGACATCTGTTAGCTCCAAAGACATGTATGATACTTTGCTGCCTCTTTTTATAGGTGGTTAGTCTAGTGCTGGTCCTAATGATGCAACTTCTCAACCTTTGCAAGTTTCATGTGATGATGTAGATCATCCCATTTTTTATGCAGATTTACATGATGCACTTGTTGATGAGAGAACTGATATTGAGGAGGCAAAAACTATTCTAAAATGGCTTGTGCATACTTGCGTGACAACATCTCTATCATATCATACTTGTTCAGGCTCTCATAGTGCCTCTTTTGCATCAGATTGCTATGATATGGCTACATCTAGTCTCTCTGATGAGACTGAGCCTGTTTCCTTTAATGATGCACAAAATTCAAAAAATTGGATGGTTGCTATGCAATTTGAATATGATGCTATAATGAAGAATGGTACTTGGTCTTTATGTCACTTGCCTCCTGGCAAGAAGGCCATTGGAACTAAGTGGGTATACAAGCTGAAGCATAAACTTGATGGTACACATGACAGGTATAAGGAAGGCTTGTTGCAAAGGGTTATGCACAGGAAAGAGGCATTGATTTTCATGAAACCTTTGCTCCTACTTGCCGAATGACTACTCTTCGTCGCATCTGTGCACTTGCAGCTCATCATGGTTGGAATGTACATCAATTGGACATTAAAACAACATTCTTGAATGGTGACTTGCATGAAGAAGTGTATATTTTTCAGCCTCGTGGCTTTGTGCAGAAAGGGCATGAAAACCAGGTGTGCACGCTAAAGAAGGTGTTATATGGTTTAAAGCAAGCACCACGTGCTTGGTATGAAAAGATACATGCCTATCTGATTGCACATGGTTTTGAGAACAGTCCAACTGAAAGCACCTTATATGTCAAGCCTGCTAATGATGTACTTCTCATCATGTGGTGTATGTTGATGACATGCTGCTCACTCGTCCTCATGAGAAGCATATTGCTAATTTCAAGGCTGATTTACATGACTCATTTGAGATGTCTCATTTGGGGCATTTGCATCTTTATTTGGGCATTCAATTTATGCATGTTGATGGCTTTGTGTCAAATGAAATATATTGACACATTATTGCAACGTTTTGGCCTTGAAGACTGTGAACCTATTGCCACTCCTATGGAGACAGGTTTATGACTCAGTCTTCATGATGTTGGAGATGCATTTGATGTTGTTCTCTATTAGTAGGCTGTTGCATGCTTGATTCACTTATGCATTACTCGACCAGATATTCAGTTTGGTGTCTCACAGATGAGCACGTTTATGCATTGCCCAGGAGTCAAGCTTTGGCAGGCGGTTAAGTGCATCTTTCGCTACTTGAGTGGTATTCAACTACTTGGGTTGTTTTAGCCCAAGGGGGGATCACTACCGCTGCTTGTTATGACACTCGTGTGTCCACTAGTGGCTTTTGCTTCATGCTTGGTAGTTCACTCTAACTCCGCTGCTTGTTATGACACTCGTGTGTCCACTAGTGGCTTTTGCTTCATGCTTGGTAGTTCATGTATATCTTGGTTGAGGAAGAAGCAGCCTACAGTGGCCACTTCGAGTTGTGAGGCTGAGTATAGGGCAAGTTTCACAATGACTGTTGAGTGTGTGTGGCTCAGACGCCTTATGGCTGGTTTGGATGTTGGTCAATCTTCTACCACCACCATCTTCACTAACAGTCATAGTGCATTGGCAGTTGCGAGGAACCCTGTGTTCCATGCTCGCACTAAGCACATTGAGGTGCATTATCATTATGTTAGGGAGAGGTTCTCTGCTAGGGAGATCAGCTTGGCATATGTGCCCACACAGGAGAACATTGTAGAGATTTTCATGAAGGCTCTACCTAGGGAGAAGTTTGAAGATTTCTACAAAGCTTTGGGCTTACTTCCTTTTGTGGAGTGATTTCCACATAGCTTGGCACTTCCTTATACACGAGTGCTAGCTCCTTGTTCATCGCATCACTTCCTTATCATTGATATATTTAGGCAATGATGTGTGTGAACACACTAGGACCGCCGGGGCACTTTTTTCCCTCTTTAGGAGGTTTTTTCCCCCGGCTTGTATATATGCCTATTGCCCTAACGGGCTACTTATCTTTGTACAATCTAGTGATAATACATTCAGTATTGTGTGTTGAGCTCCAAGCTTCTTCTTCTTCCTTGTGTTGTTCGCATGCTTCCACAGTTGTCAAACTCCAACAAAAACCACTAATAGTTTTGCAATAAAATATTTTCTCTAAGTAATGTTCTTGTTTGAGTGATGTCATGGGGAATAATATTCCTTGTATAATCGCACATGAAGGGCTACAATTTGTTATAGTGTGCCTGTCAAAAGAAGACAAAACACATCCTAAAGAATGAATAGTCATGGGCATTATTGTTCATTGGATGAAATGCTCATGGATGGCTTAGATTGAGAAGAGTGTATCTATGACAAAATGACAAAATTTGAAGCATTCAATGAAGTGTGAGAGAGAGTGTGGACTGGCAAAAGATGACAAAATAGGAGGTGCACTTCCATGGTGGTGTCGAATCTCTCCCATCGCATGGACCAACAATTAAAGGGCTCCAATTCATCATGGGATCCTCTCAAGCATAAGTATTCATAGCCATTAGGTCAAGAAATGATCCAATGTATGCAATTAAAGGGTCCCCAAGTTCAAGATCAATGAATCCCAACAATTCTCTTTTAGTTTCATCCAACGATGGAGATACAAAGCTGCAATTTCTCAATATTTTCAAGCTACACCATTTGATCTCTACCACATCTAAGGGACCAAATTGTATGCCGAGTTTTTTCTTGAAATTTAACATCAATGTTGACCTTCGGATCTCGCAAAGGCACGTACATAGAGGATAGTACAGAAAGGAAATCACACAAACCTACTCACAGAATAAAAAGAGACAAGAGACTTGATACCAAACTGGGTCAATCTCCCCCACATAATCTGATGGATGGGTCTATCAGAGCATGTGTATTTATATGTATTTCTTATCATGTCCCGAACAGAAGGTACATGAAGGTGGGGCTTTGAAAAGAGTGCTTTTTATAAAAATGTGCTTTATTTACAAAATCCTGATTTTGTATTTTTACAAAAACGTTGTTTTCTAAAGCAATCTAATATTTTTACAAAAATAAATAAAAATACTTTTCTAAAATTCTTCTAAATATCTTCGAAGATATTTGAATAAGCCCACATACGCGTTCACACCCTCATGAATCTTCACGTGCTAAATCAAAACACAAAATACATTAAAAACCTCAAGGCATTAAAATCTATTTAACATTCCATTATTCCATAAAGTATAACATGCCTCCCTAGTTGATGAGCAACTCACCTTTGTTGATAAAAATAAAATAGACATAGATGGACAGTCACATGTCCCATCAATGAACAATCATAAGCATGTTATATGTAAAAACACATGCATGGAATTGGAAAACTGGAAATTAATGTGACTGTGGATGATATGCAGGGCTAAAGTGTATTTTGTAACCTAATTTTTTTGAAATAATCTAACCCAAAAGTGACGAAAAAATTGAACATATCGATCTAATAGAATAAGTTTTTGGAAAACGATGATGCAAAAAAATAAATTTTATAAATAACTTACCTGATGAGGAAAAATATATTTCATAAATAACATTCAATAAATAACTTACCAAAATCCTCTGTATATAGGTAGGGTCCATAACCTTACCATACATTTATAAATAATTTAATCAATATTTGAATTAAAATAGAATAGAAAGGCTTTTTGTTGGAAATATATAAAAACAATAATTAAATAAATAAATGAGAGTGCTAGATAAAAAAATAAATGAATAAATAAAATAAATGAGAGTGCTTTGATTAATAAATAAATAAAGAGAGTGTTTAAATAAATGAATAAATAAATAAATAAGGTGAAGAGAGTGTTAAGAGTTATGTTAAATATTTACAAGAGATAAAAATGAACTCTTTTACAAGAGGTGTTCACATGACTACTCATGTGACTTACAAATGACGATGATATCAAATATATCAAGCATGTAGGCTTGGGTAAAATGCACCAACAGCTTTGATAACTTATCAGATCTTTAACTAAATCGCCTTCATGGGCACTTTACTTTTGGTTTACCTCCATGGGTCTACTTGCAATCTTACCATTCTCCATTTTGAACATGGCTAGCATGTCCTTAATCTATTTCTTCTGAGTTAGATACATCTCATTATCTTTCTATACTACTTTGAATCCAGGAAAGTGGTTGAGCTTCCCTAAAACACGTATCTTGAATCCTTTGAATACATTTAGCATCATTACTTCTGAGTATGAGTTATCGACATATACAAAGATTTATATGACCTCTCTCTGTGCTCTCTTCGTAAAGAGAGAAGGGTCACCTTTGATGGGGGAAATATCTCAACCCCTAAGCAACGACGAAGCGCGAATGACCTCCACAAGTATCCTTCTTTGACCTCTGCACACCAAAAGTGCTCTTACTCACAGCCTATGCAGAGAACTCCAGTGACCTTTTGTAGATCTGTAGTAGACACCAAGATCTTTCCAACAAGACAAATTTTACTTTAAATGGATGCTTACACAAAGAGAAACATTGTCTACAACATGAGCTAGTTGAATGCTCACAACTGCTAGTCAAGCAGAGACCTCACTTCACTCCAGCAAGCTTTTCTCGGAGATTATATAGCGACTGAATCTCAAACTTGGATCAACTTTAGAGAACTCTGATAGCTACCCAATGACACCAAAAGCATAGCAAATGGATAAATAGAGAAGGAGAACCAGCCCTTACAACAGAGAGCAAAATATTTCCAACAGAGCCTACACACAGAGAGAGATATCAATCACACAACTTCACTAAAATGAATGTTGCTCCCAGATTACTCAGAGAATGCTCCAGAGAATTTGTGAGAATACAATAGACTCTAATAGCTATCCAATGAGACAAGAGTTACATCAAATGGATAAAATATGAGGGAGAACCAATGCTAACAACTCAGGGGTAGAGAGTCGCAACACTGCCTGCGCACACACATAGATATGCCTACTAAAAGAAAACAAACAAGCAAACAAGGGGCTAGCTTAAGCAAGGGGCTTGCTTATCACAACTCCAGCACTTAGTGCTCACTTTACATGAGCTAAAACGCCAAGAAGATGGCCCAAAAGAAGTCGGGATACATGCTCCTTTTATAGTGAGAAGTGTGCCCCAAAAATCTAGGAACTACCTTTCCAAATCAGCCTCCTAACTTGGAGGATTTAGTTTAGATGAATTGGGGAGTGGTTGAGTGACTTTTCTTGATGGAATCTCGTGGCTTTTGGCTTCCTTTGATTGCTCCACATGTTCATAAAAGATTCCCCATGAATTTGTAGCTTGAAGCTTGACTTTTAACACTCCCCCTCAAGCTTCAATTCTTCATCCTCATCCAAGCTCCTTCATGTTGATGCTTTGCTTGAATTTTGAAATCTTCATTCCATCCAAAGCCTTTGTAAACATGTCGGCAAATTGGCCCTTGGTACCAATATGATGTACTGAATCTTCCTTCGATATCACCTTTTCCCTTATGAAGTGATAGTGCACTTCAATATGCTTGGTTCTAGCATGATAGACAGGATTCGATGCTAGATGAATGCTACTCATGTTGTCACAAAAAATTGGATATGTGTCAACTTGAAAATTAAGCTCCATAAATAACTTCTTAATCCACATTAGCTCACATGTGACTTGAGCCAAAGCTCTATACTCAGCCTCGGTGGAAGATAATGCCACCGTGGGTTGCTTCTTTGAAATCCATGAGATGATCTTGCTACCTAGCATGACTAGGTAACCACTTGTACTTCTTCTATCCTCCTTGGAACCGGCCCAGTCCGCATCAGAATAAGCTTTGACCTGCATATCATCATCAAATGAATAGAACAATCCTTCATTTATAGTGGCCTTGAGATATCGTAACATTCTTCTTGCAGCTTGCAAGTGTGTAGTCCTTGGACTATGCATAAATTGTGATAACACTCCAACTCCATATGCTATGTCAGGCGTAGTTATTGTGGCATAATTGAAAGAGCCTAAATAGAGCGATAAAAGTTACATCCTCTAATGGCTCTCCATCAATGGAGCTTAGCTTTACATTAACTTCCATGGGATTTGAAATAGGCTTGCAATGTAGCATCCCAAACCTCTCAAGTAGGTCTAGAATATACTTCCTTTGTATGAGCATAATACCTTCTTCTTTGTATACAACTTCAATGCCAAGAAAATACCTAAGACCTCCAAGATCAGATATCCTAAACTCCTTTCCAAGCTTTGCCTTGATCTCCTCAATGCCCTTTGTATCATTACCTGTAATGATAAGATCATCTACATACACACACATGTAGACTACAAGTTCTCCTCTTTGTTTGATGAAGAGAGATGGATCCGCCTTGCATTGATTGTAACCACATTTGATCAAATAGTCCACCAATCTTTGGTTCCAAGCCGTTGGAGCTTGCTTTAGGCCATAAAGTGCCTTCTTCAACCTACAAACATGATGTGGAAACTCTTTATGAACAAAACCTAGTGGTTGCTCCATGTATACCTCTTCTTCCAAGTCTCCATTGAGAAAGGCATTCTTGATATCCAATTGGAAAAGCTTCCATCCTTTGCTAGCAACCATTGCAATGAGTGTCCTAATGGTGCTCATCTTTGCCACGGGGCTGAATGTCTCTTCAAAGTCCACTCCATAGGTTTGTGCAAAACCCTTGGCCACCAATCTTGCTTTGAACCTAGAAATAGATCCATCTGAATTCCTCTTTACTTTATACACCCACTTATTACCTATTACCTTCATGTTCTCCTTCTTGGGCACTAGAGCCCATGTTTGATTTTCCTCAAGTGCGTCGATCTTTTCTTGCATTGCCTCTTTCCATTCGGTGTACCTGCTTGCATCTTCATAGCAATCGGGCTCATGATCTTCTACTACTTTGTTCATATATGCATAATGTGTTGCCATGTATGAATCATAAGTAAACCTTTGAGTTGGATACTTAACTCTAGAAGACTTCCTTTCTTCACCTTTTGGAGGAGTAAACCTCCTTTGCCTTGGGAGCTTGATCTCTTTCTTTGACGTAGCTTCTTTCTCCATCATGTGTCCATCATCTTCAACTTCATTACCTTCTTCATCCAACTCCACCAATGTTGCTTTGCCTTTGTTGATTGATTGTGCTTCATAGCTTGATGAAGATCTCCCCCTCCATGGTGAGTTCATGCTTGAACTATCTTCATTGATGGAACACCTTGGGCCGCTTAGCTCTAGGTCGATTTGTTCTTCATCATGTCCATGCTTTTCTTCTTCATAGTCCTGCATACAATCATACTTCTTATACCAAGGGAGTATCTCATCAAATGCTACATCCCTTGATATCCTCAAGTCCTTTGTGTTTGGGTTGAAGCACCTGTAACCTTTCTGATCATTTGAATATCCTAGAAACACACACTTTGGTTGTAGCTTGTGCCTCAATTCACTTGGCACATGTACATAACAAGTACATCCAAATATCTTCAACTGGGAAAGATTAGGTTTCTTACCATAATAGGCTTGATATGGTGTCAAGCCATGGATCCCTGAGGTAGGAGCCCTATTCATAAGATACACGGCGGTATTTGCTGCATCACTTCAAAACATGTTAGGTACATTCATCTCATTAAGCATTGCTCTAGTGATCTCGGCAATGTATCTATTCTTTCTCTATGCTACTCCATTTTGTTGGGGTGTGTACCTACATGTTACTTGCCTCTTGATGCCTTGATCCATTAAAAAATCAGAAAACGCATTGGAGAAATATTCTCCCCCTCCATCGGACCTTAGCTTCTTGATATATGTACCTGTTTCCTTTTCTACCATTGGCTTGAATGCTTTGAAACATGTAAACACATCTGATTTGTTTTTTATGAAATAAACCCAAACCATCCTTGTGCAATCATCTATAAAAGTGACAAAGTACTTGTTACCTCCAATGGATTGCTCTTTGGTTGGCCCCCACACATCTGTATGTATCAACTCCAATGGATGTTGGCTTATGTAGCCACTCTTCTTGAATGGAAGTCTCGCTTGCTTCCCTAGTTGACAAGATTCACATAAATGCTTCATACCTTGTCCTTGGAAGTTGGGAAGACCTTCAACTAGCCTCTTGAATTGCATTTCCTTCATTCTTTGTATGTTGATGTGACCTATCCTCTTGTGCCACAAGTCCAACTCCGAAATACTCTTGTTTCCATATGTGAAGTAGACATGTTGAGTGGAATGAGAATTTACCTCCAAAGTGAAGAGTCTCCCTTGCTTCTTTCCTCTTGCTATGACCTTGTAACCTTGCTTAGGGTTGTCCACATGTTGAACCTTACTTGATAGCCTCTTTCAACCATTTGCCCAACGGACACCAAGTTCTTTGTGATAGTAGGTACATGCAAGACATCCTTGAGACATCTTCCTTCCTCCTTGTCATCCAAAGCTACATCTCCAACATGGGAGATCTCATGGGCTGTATCATCACCTGTTTCTACATGTCCTTTACCTTTGGGAACATGTAGATTAGTAAACCAAGAAGAATTGCAACTCATATGGTTGCTACATCCACTATCAATATACCAAGTGTTATCTACTTTGCTTGAATTCCCATTCATGTGCATCATCAAGAGATTGTCATTTTCTGAACTTGTAGAAGCATAATTACCTTGGCCTTTGTATGAAGAACCTTGATTATAGCTCCTTTGGTTTCCTTCTTGGTAGCAATCTCTAGCATAGTGGCCAAACTTGCCACATATGTAACATCCTTCGCCATCTTGATTCCTGTTTTGTTGATGTCGTCCTCCTCTTCCTCTTGTTCTTCCTCTCCCTCTTTGTGATGAGGTGCCTTGGTCATGTCCTTGATTGCTTGAGTGGCCTTGCCTTCCTCCAAACCTTCCTTTGCCCCTTCCTTGTCCTCGTCTTCCTTTGCCCCTTTGATTACCTACATAGAAAACTTGTGCATCCCTGCTTTTAGTTGAACTTCCACCTATGTTCATTTCTTCGGTGACCATGAGAGCAACCAATGGCTCAAAATCGGGAAGATTATCCCTTACATATACTGAAGTGGTAAAGGGTTTCCACTTCTCATCGTCTCTCAAACCATTGAGAGTATAAGCCACAAGATCGTCATCATCTATGTGGCTTCCAATGGATCCCAATGCATCTGATAACTCCTTGACCTTAAGTATGTAGTCATTTATGCTACTCCCTGAACTCTTCCTAAGGTTGTTGAGCTCATTCTTGAGTTGGATCTTCCTTGCTTTGGTGCTTGTTGAATAAAGCCTTTCAAGTGTCTCCCATACCTTCATGCTTGAATCCAAGTCTTGGATATGGCCGATCATGCTATTGCTAATGTGTTGGGAAAGGATAAAGATAACCCTCTTGTCTCTTTCATTCCATTCCCTAAAGGCCCTTCTCTGGTCATTGGTTGGATTCTCATCCAACCTAGGTCTTGGTTCACTTCCACTAATCAACCCCCAAAGGCCATTGCCCATAAGATAGTTGGAGACCCTAAATCTCCATGGTTGATAGTTCCCTTTGTCTAGCTTTTCAATTTGAGTGTTGAAGTCTCCCATATCTAGTCTTTGATACTTGACCTAGCCCTTGGCTAATGCTCCAATGTGTGTAAAATGAAAATGAGGCTCTGAGGTTACCTCAATCCAAAGCTTTCCTTAGATGGACACCTTGTGCTCTTGAAACTTTGAGTAGAATAGCTCCCCTTGATGTGAGCTACCTCCAAGAAGCTTTTGTTGATGCAAATATTCAACCACCAACTCCAAGAGGTCTTCTTGCTTGTATGTGATGCCTCCAAGATGCCCAAATTCTCTGATACCACTGATGGCGGAAATATCTTAACCCCTAAGCAACGACAAAGCGCGAATGACCTCCACAGGTATCCTTCTTTAACCTCTGCACACCAAAAGTGCTCTTACTCACAGCCTATGCAGAGAAATCCAGTGACCCTTTTTAGACCTGTAGTAGACACCAAGAGCTTTTCAACAAGACAAATTTTACTTCAAATGGATGCTTACACAAAGAGAAACAATGTCTACAACATGAGCTAGTTGAATGCTCACAACTGCTAGTCAAGCAGAGACCTCACTTCACTCCAGCAAGCTTTTCTCAGATTACAGAGATTGAATCTCAAACTTGGATCAACTTTAGAGCATTCAGATAGCTACCCAATGACACCAAAATCATAGCAAATGGATAAATAGAGAAGGAGAACCAGCCCTTACAACAGAGAGCAAAATATTTCCAACAGAGCCTACACAAGAGATATCAATCACACAACTTCACTAAAATGAATGTTGCTCCCACATTACTCACAGAATGCTCTAGAGAATTTGTGAGAATAAAATAAGCTCTAATAGCTATCCAATGAGACAAGAATTACATCAAATGGATACAATATGAGGGAGAACCAAGTCTAACAACTCAGGGGTAGAGAGTCGCAACACTGCCTGCGCACACACATAGATATGCCTACTAAAAGAAAACAAACAAGCAAGCAAGGGGCTTGCTTATCACAACTCCAGAACTTAGTGCTCACTTTACATGAGCTAAAACTCCAAGAAGATGGCCCAAAAGAAGTCGGGATAAATGCTCCTTCTATAGTGAGAAGTGTGCCCCTAAAATCTAGGAACTACCTTTCCAAATCAGCCTCCTAACTTGGAGGATTTAGTTGAGATGAATTGGGGAGTGGTTGAGTGACTTTTCTTGATGGAATCTCGTGGCTTTTGGCTTCCTTTGATTGCTCCACATGTTCATAAAAGATTCCCCACGAATTTGTAGCTTGAAGCTTGACTTTTAACAACCTTTGCACACTATAACACCATTATCCTACAAATAAGTCAAAAGTTTATGATTTCAAGCTCTAGGAGCTTGCTTTAGCCCATACAAGGCATTCTTTGACTTGTATGCATGTTCAAAATAATTTGAGTCTCCAAACCTAGGGGTTTGAGCCATATATATCTCTTTTAGATATCCATCCATTCTGAAATGCATTTTCACATCCATCTCATTGATCTTCAATTTTTTGGAAGCTATAATGCTCATAAGAATTGTAATTCTTTGCATATTTTCCACAAAAGAGAAGTTCTCCCATAGACAATACTTTAGGTATAAGCATACCCTTTGGTGACAATTCTAGCCCCATACCTATTAATAGTTCCATCATATTTTTTGAATCTTTTGGATCCAATGACCTTAAATATGGTAGTGTTCTTGGGCACCAATTCCCAATTGTTGTTTTCCAACAAGGCATCAATCACTTATTCCATAGCATGCATCCATTTTACTTTCTTCTTGGGATCCTCATAAGATGGGAGTTCTTCAGAGTTCAATTCTTGAGCTATAAATATAGAATGTTTACTTACTAATGATGTGGCATCTCCATGAATTTCTAGTTCTTCTTTTCACATTGATTTCTCTTGTTTGTTTATTGAGAGGATTTGGCAATGTCATTAAAATCTTGTACCTTAGCTTTACCTATGGAGTTCCATGAGTTGATCTTCCTCCTAGGAGTGTTGTGATCATCTTTTAGAGTCACTTGATGCTTTAAGTGAACCTGTACCCTTGCCTGAGAGTGTTGGAAATTCTTCTTGTGAATCATATGGTAGCTTGATCATCGTGCAATCAAATTGAAACCGTGATTGTTTTTATCAAACACTACATTTCAACTTACTATGAAGTCTGGGTGTTAGGGTTGTATAGCCTATAACCCTTTTGATAAAGCGCATATCCTATAAAGACACACGTTATCTTAGGATCGACTTGACCTCTGATTTGAGAAGATATGTGTGGATATGCAATGCATCCAGATATCTTACAATGATCCAAGCTTGGTTTTCTTCCATTAAAAGCTTGATAAGGAGTCACACCACGCTTCTGAAGGTAACCTCTTTCTTAGGTATGTGGTAATGGATAGTACCTCTCCCCATACGTAACTAAGTAGCTTCTTCCCATTTAACATAGATTTTGTTGCTTCCACAATAGTCTAATTCATCCTCTTTGCTACTCCATTCTACAGATTTGTGTATCTAGTTGTTATCATTCTTTTGATTCCTTTGTCTTGGAAGTAGGAGTCAAATTCATTGGAGAAGTATTCTCCCACTCTATCAGACCTTAGTCCTTTTAGGGTTTTATCAACTTAATTTTCCATAAGATCTACATGCTTTTGAAACGTGAGAGAACTTCCTCTTTATGCTTCAAAAGCAAATAATGGGCCATGTGGTACAATCATCTATGAATGAGGCATAATACCTTCACAGTGAGATGGATGGCTCTTTTCTTAGTCCCCAAAACATATGTGCAAAAAATTTCTAGAAGGTTGCCATGTATGAACCCTTTCTTTCTGAATGATTGCATATGAGATTTTCCAAATTGGCATGCACAGAATTTGTAAATCATGTAATTCTTTGCGATATCAGCTAGTGGAAGCACACATTGATCTCAGCCAATTTGTTTGAGGGATCTTTCTCCAATGTCAACCAATCTTTTATCCCAGACCTCTAGCTCTCCTAAGGTATGGGTAAAATAATTGAACAATGGTAGGTTCTTAGTTTCATGGACTCCAAATGCAAACAATCTATCTATTTTTCCCCTCTTGGATATCCTTTTGAAGCCTTGTTATGAAGCCTCTACATAGCCTCCATGCTTTTTGAACGTCACCTACAAACGCTTCTCCTCAATATGACCTACACTTATTAGGCTTTCAGAAATACTAGGTACAAACTATGAAAGCAAAGCCACATTCCTTGGTACATGGTTTGGGACATCCATACTAAATACAAAACACATTATCATCTAGTTTACTTTCCTTCATTTCCATATTCATTAGCAATATGATTTTCTTGGGATTGATCATATGTGTAATTATTGAAATGGCCTCTTCTTTGTATTCTCCTTGGTATTTGTTGTTGTAGTTATTATTTTTGTATCCATATGAATTGTTGTATCTACCTCTAGGAGCTCTAGATTGATCTTTGTTGTATCATCTTAGTCTCTGGTTTATTGGGTTCATGAAACAATGCTCCATGATGTGGTTAGACAATCCACTTATGGTAGAAGGTGAGAAGCTTTGAGAGCTAACCCTTCCTTGCCTACCTTCTCTACCTATTCCTCTTGAGCTTATACCTCTACTTCAAAACTTAGCCTGGTAGGTGCTTCCTTCATCATCAAACTTTATTCTTTTTACTTTGTTATCTTTACCTTTTATTTTATCTATATAAAGGGGAGAGGATTGATTACCCTTTTTATTCTGACCATATAAGTTTGGCCTCTTGTCTCATGAGAGTGTTGAGGTCTAGAATATCCTTAATTTTCTTCTTGAGTGTTTTGAACTACATCCACAATTGCTTCTTCCTAGCCTTTGTGCTTGAGGAGAATAATTCTTCCAAATCCTTCTTAATTTCTTATGATGTCTTAGATTTATAATGTATGA
Source organism: Ceratopteris richardii (assembly GCA_020310875.1). NCBI lineage: Eukaryota > Viridiplantae > Streptophyta > Polypodiopsida > Polypodiales > Pteridaceae > Ceratopteris > Ceratopteris richardii. The sequence continues at coordinate 156,484,298 of CM035420.1, read as the reverse complement.
CCTTGGAAACGCATCTTTTGCACACCATGTGTTTAATCTTTCTTGCTCCCCTTGAGTATAGGAATCATCTCATTCATTGAAATGTATCTATACTTATATCTCCCTTGTAAGTAAGCCTCCATCCTTAGAGACCATACTCATTAATTCCTTTGATCCAATTTTTCATGATGTAAGAAATCCATCACTCATGATGTCAAGTCTCTGCTTTAATACTGCTATGAGGAGTGATGGGCACTACACATGGATGAGATGGGCTTGGCAAAAAGCTATTCCAAACTAGCCTAAGTAACTCCAGATACTTAGTAGAATCCCTTAGCTTCCAATATATTCAATAATACCATTATTGTACCTCAGAGCATAAATCTAAAAACTCTATGGAAAAAGTGATAAGTTCTAAATACTTTGTTTGTAAAGACGATGTTTGGTTGAAGCCTAATCTCCATATTCTTCAATTCATTGAATGAACAATTGTACAAGTGAATGGGCATAGTAACCATGGCACCCCCCATATTCCACAAATTAGGGGTTAAACTACTCAAAAGTCACACATGGAAA
>CM035420.1:156451243-156478743 GCA_020310875.1 Ceratopteris richardii | reverse complement strand
CCGATGTAAGTGTTGTGTCATCTTTACAACCCACCCAATCTGCATTGTAGAAGAGTTTTATATCTATATTAGATGTATATGCATAATGTAGACCTTCATTCATGGTTCCTTTCAGGTATTTGAGTATTCCTCTTGGGTTCCTCCATGTGAGGTTTCTTGGGAGTGTGGATAAATTAACTTAGGACACTTACAATATATGAAATGTCAATTATAGTCAATTTTTCATAGTTCAAACTACTCGCTTAACTTTCAAAACTAGTTATGTCTTCAATTTGCTCTTCTTTTCTGATTTTTCTCAATCAACTATGGAGTTCTTCATTTTTAACTAACCAAGAAAATCTTTGATGTATTTTCTTTGTTTGAGATACATAACCTTCTCTGTATATAATACTTCAAACTTTGTAACAAGTAAGTTGCCCTAGATCACTGAACTTGAAGTCGTCGATTTGAAGATTAATCTTCCTAATGCCTTCAGAATCATTTATTATGAGTATTACATCATCACCCTATACAAAGATGCATATGAGTTCAGATAGATTCCTCATAATGAAGAGTGAGGGATCCCCTTTTCTAACCATGAATCCTTTGTCCTACAAATAGGTGACAAGCCATTGGGGCTTGTTTCAAACTATAAAGGGCATTCCGTATCCTAAATACATGTTCAAGGAATGATGAATGTTCAACCAAGAGGTTGAGCCATATATACCTCTTCTAATATCCAACCATTTAGAAATGCATTCTTTACATCCATTTGGTAAATCCTCAGATTCTTGGAAACTCCAATGCTCATAAGAACTATGATAGTTGGCATCTTTTCCATTGGTGAAAAGTTATCTTCATAGTAATCCCTTTTGTTTTGGTATACCCTTTGGCCATAGGTCTTGCTTTGTAAGCATTGATGGTTCCATCAAAGTTCTTATTTACTTTGTATATCCACCTAGATCCAATTATCTTTATAGATGAGGTTTCGGTTACAAACGTCCAAGTACAACTTTTCTTCTGTGCTTTGATCTCTTTCTCGATGGAATTGATCCATTCTAGTTTCTTCTTTGCTCCCTTAGAAGATGAGGTCTCCTAAGAGTTTGAATCCTATGCGAAATAGATAGAATTGTTTGTGACAAATAATGTATCATAGCCATAGCTCTCTAGCTTCTTCTTCTCTCTAGTTGACATTCTGATAGTTTGTTGAGAGAATTTTGCTACATCCCTCAACTCCTAAACTTTAGCTTTGCCTTTGGAGTCCATGATTTAACTTCTCTTTGTGGAGTCTTCTAATCATCTTCAAAGTCACTTGATGCTTCAAGTGTGTTTTCATTCTTGCTAGGTAGAGTTGGAAAGTCTTCCTCTCGATCATATGGTAGCTTGATCTTCCTGAAAACATCTTCAAACCATGACTTTATTTCATCAAACACAACATATATACTTACTATAAAGCCTTGTTTTGTTTGGATTGCATAATCTATAACCTTTTTGGTTAAGGTCATAGCCTATGAACACACACTTCTCTCGCTTAAGGTCTAATTTACCTCTTAAATGTGAAGGTATATGTGCATTTGCAATGCACCCAAAGATCCTACAATGGTCTAACTTAGGTCTTCTTCCATTCCATGTCTTATATAGATTCATACAATGCAAATCGTTTGATGGTAACCTATTTATCGAATAGGTGGTAGTAGATATTGTGCCTCCAAATTAGTTAGGTAACTTTTTCTCATTGAGCACTGACCTTGCAACCTCCACAATGGTCTTGTTTCTTCTCTTTATCACTCCATTATGCTGAGGAGTGTATCTAGTAGTTATTCCCCTTTTGATTCCTCTATCTTGGAGATAGGGATAAAATTCATAAGAGAAGTATTCTCCCCCTCCATTCGACATTAGTATTTTCATGATTTCACCTATTTGATTCTCCACAAGAGCTAAGTAATTTTTAAGGCATAAAAACACTTCCTTATGCTTCATTAAATATATGATAGTCCATCTACTACAATCATCTATGAATGACACATAGTACCATGATCTAGAGATTGAAGGTTCTTTGCTTGGTCACCAAAATCTGTGTGGACTGGCTCTAGAAGATCTTAATGTATGTAGCCTTTCTTGGTGAACGGTTGTCTGTGTGACTTACGAAGTTCACATGCACTAAATTTGTATATCATGTGTTGCTTTGAGATATTAGGTAGTTCAAGTACACTTTGGTATCTTCTAATTTGTTTGAGATCTCTTTCTCCAATGTGAGCTATCCTATTATGCCAAATTTCTAAATCTAATAGGGTTTGAATGCCATATTTGAAAATTGCAATATTATTGGTTTCTTGGAGCTCAAAGGTAAATAACATACCTATTTTATCTCCCTTTGCTATCTTGTTGGTTCCTTGATAAGGTTTCTTAACATATGATCCATTCTTAGCAAATCTCACCTTCAAACCTTTCTCGACAATCTAACCTACACTTGTAAGCTTCTTTGTAAAATTTAACACATAAAGAAATGTGCTACCACTAGATGCCTTCACATTATGTATCTCTTGAAGTGGATTTCTTGCGCCATCTAGTGTTTGGACTTCATGTTTGTTCTTTGGATCTTCCAAGTCTGAGAGTAGAGCCACATTTTTTACTGCATGATTTGAGCATCGAAAATCTATGTAGAACACATGATCATCAGACTTACCTTCCTTCATTGCCATGTTCATGAGTGTAACTAGGTTTCAAGTCATATTTAAAGAGGGAATTAATATTGACAAGAATTAAGTAGAAACAATAGTTGATTAGCTAGTTCGTAAAACTATAAGGGATGTTAGAAGTATTTTAGGATTGGCACAATATGATAAATAACATATTAAGGACCTCTATAATAAATTTTGTGGTTGCATGTGATGCAAGTTGTAGTCTAATAGAATGTGTTACTTTAGAGGATGGTAGGGTGGTTGCATATGAATCTACAAAATGTAGAAAACATGAACTTAATTATTATACATATGATCTAGAAATCCTTGTTGTTGTAAATGCACTTAAGCATTGGAGACATCTATTGTTAGGGATTAAGTTTGAATTGAAAATAGATCCTTTGAGTCTAAAATATATTTTTACACAACCACTTTTTAAAAATAGGAAAAGGATTGGATTATATTAATAAGTGAGTATGCTTTTGATATTAAGTATTTGGCTGGTATGGGAATTAACGTCCTTGATGCATTGAATTGGAGAATCTTAGGTAATCTCCTTTCTTTAACAAATTCATCTTTTCTCTATAAGATCCAAGAAGAGCTCAAACATCATTCTTTTAATTAACTTATCTCAGTTCTTTGTATGCAAACAAGAACCATTGGATCAAGAAAAACTAATTTGGAGAATGGATCTTTATATTTTAACAATTGATTATGCATATCTTGTAAATCTGCATTCAAAATTTAAATATTACATGAATGTCATGATGCATCTTTTCTCGTACATCCAAGTTATTCAATGAATTATGTTATGATTAAATATTCTTTTTGTTTTTCATGTATATAGAGGGATATTCGAGAATATGTATGCGAATCTTTAAAGCACTAACACGTGAAATTTGAGTTTAAAATATTTCTCTCAAATTCTAGAGGCTTTGGATGTTCCAAATCAAAGTTGGAGTATATATCTATGGACTTGATCACCAAATTGCCTACGACCAGAATTAAACATGGCACTATATTTGTGGTAGATAATCGGCTTACGAAGATGGCACATTTCTTTCCTATGAAACAGACTCAAATTTCCTTGATGTTGCAAAACTATTTGTAAAATATTTATAATCCATTATATGGAACACCCTAGTTGGAGTGAATACTTGCCTTCAATGAGTTTTCATGCGATACTACATGGCATTCATCTATAAAACTGACTCCATTTGAGGAAATATATGGCTAGAATTGTTTGAATCTACCTTCATTTTCTAATTTCTCATATAAGGTATAAGTATCTGAAGAATTGCTTGAGAAGATGGATAAAGAACTTGGAAAAATTAAGCAACACATAGAAGAATCTCAAAAGGACACAATAAATTCTACTATTTGAGAAGAAAACCACTTGAATTTTTAAGAGATGATGTGGTATTTCGTAAAGTCAATCTTCACCAATCTAATGTATTTCTTGGAAAGGATCATCGACTTTCTTCACGATATGTAGGTCCTGTTAAAGGTTTGAAAAAGATTAGATGTCTTTCTTATTTGTTGGAATTGTCGAAACATTTATGTGTGCATCATGTATTTCATGTTATCTAACTTAAAAGATATGTACCAAATGCGACTCATGTTTTGTAGGACAGTTATAATTTGAAGGATGATGGCTCTTTTGGGTCTCAACCTCAAAATAGTATTAGAAAGGAGGGAGCCTTTACTTAGAAATCAATATATACTAGAGATTTTCATCAAATGGCACATATATCCAGTTCAAGATTCCACATCGGTGAGCTTAGAATATTTTTTAGTACATTCTCCTTCTTTTGAACTCTTAGGACTAGAGCTCTTAAAAGGGGGAAAAATGTAACAGGACTTTAAATAGTGAAATAATTGATTTTGAGCTTTCCATTATGCATTGTGTGGATAACTTTTAGAATGAATAATTAGGTCATTTTATTCATATAGAAAAACCTCTATGATGAGAACTTGCATATTCTCTCTCTAATCCTTATTGACATCTTGTTTATTTTAGCATATAGAAAAAAATATAAGGATAAAGTATGGTGGATAATCGCAAGAGATGAGTTGGAGTAGCTAAAACCTGCTTCACACCTACTATAAATGATAGTTAGAGGGTGTTGTGGGCCTTCTTAGCCAGCTAATAAGCATACGTGATCATATATGTTGCTTGGAAGATGATGCACAAATGATAGAATCAAAACAGATAGGTAGGCATATGATTGAATGCACAAAACTTGCTATTTTGGTTGATACACATGTTCAATATTTTACTCAATTATGTGAGTAGAGCAGTAATTAGTAATATTCCTTTTGGGGATATCTAATTATCTTACCAAGCTACCATCATGAGTGGAATCGTCTAAAATGATAAACTATTTGCAGAGAATTATGTTTAACAAGTAGAGCAACACTCCCGACTTTTATGGGCTTACACAGTCAAAGACCAGTGAGCAATCTTTAATTAATAACTGACAATTGAGTGAACCATTATAAATGAAACTTTGTAGGAGTTAAGTAGATAGTATGTTAAAGATTTCATGCTTTGAATCATGAAAAATGATGCACTACACAGTGAGAACCAGCTCAGACAAAATCACTATTTTGATGGAGTGTGACAGAGATATGAGAGTAGGAAGTAATGTACATGTATTGACTAAATCATGTAAAATTACAAAGTCATTGGCAATATGTCATTTTTCAATGAGTGTAGAATAAGAGAGCTATGAGCTGAGCTCCTATTCTCAAAGAAGGTACATGGAAATGATCTCAAAACCTCGAGATGCACGCGGGATCTTCTCCTCATTTTTATAGCTTTGTGTTGAAGCCAAGCATTTGAGTTCAAATCAAATCCTCACCTAAAAGTAATCCTAAATTATAGGATTGATTCTCTCTTGACTTCAACTACCAAATGGATACGAGTTAGATGCTTCCTAGCTCCTCGTGGGTTTACATCAATTTAACTATGAGTAATTAAACTCAAAGTTAGAAGAGATTGTACATATGATGCTTCACAAGTGATATGCTAACACATCAAACTTATGTGTGTTCATCAAGTATGTAGGCTTGGGCTTAATTGCACCAACGACTTCCCCTCAATCCCAAGATGCTTGATCTTCATTGCTCCTTGATCTCTTGAAGCCGAAGCATCAATTTGAATCTATTCATCTTTGTTCCATCCAATGCTTTGGTAAGTAAATCTGCACATTGCAAATGAGTTGATACATAGGCTAATTGAATGTCCTTGCTTAGCAATTTCTCTCTAACATAATGATAATGCACTTCAATGTGCTTGTTCTTGGCATGGTACAGAGGATTAGCATCCAAATGGAGTGAGCTAGTATTATCTCCAAATATGATTGGAGTGTAGGAATGTATCTCCAAATCTACATACAATTGCTTAAGCCACATAGCTTCGTGAGTTGCATTAGCCAAGCCTCTATACTCTGCTTCTATGGAAGATAAGGCCATAGTTGGTTGCTTCTTGGATGACCATGATATGAGTTTTGAACTTGCAAAAGATAGGTACCTTGAAGTGTTCCTCCTATCATCCTTTTATCCATCCCAATGTGCATCTGAATATAACTTTATATCTATGTCAGAAGTGAAGGGATAGAATAATTCCTCATTCATTGTACCATTTAGGTACTTAAGCACCCTCCTCGTAGCTTCCATGTGTGGCTTCCTTGGTACATGCATGAATTGACTCAATGTACTCACATCATATGCAATATCTACTCTTTTCAAAGTATCATAATTAAGACTACCCACAAGTTGTTGATACCCTATAATATTTTCAAGTAGTTCACCTTCATGTAATTGATCTCCATAGGAATACTTGCATCTTTAGTGTTCTCCATCTTAGACTTTGCCAACATATCATTTATGTACTTCCTTTGTGTGATGAATATACTTGAATTTGTATACAAAAGTTCTAAGCCAAGGAAATAGGTTAACAACCCTAGATCACTGATTTTAAATTCCTTCATCAATTGAGCCTTGACATGCTTGCTACCATCATAAAAATGACCTATAATAACGATATCATCTACATAGACACATAAAAAGATGATTTTTTGTTTATTCTTCTTCACAAACAAGGAAGAATTCGTCTTGCTTGCTACAAAGCCTTGATCCTGCAAATAGGTAACAAGTCTATGGTTCCAACTCTAAGAGCTTGCTTGAGACCATAGAGTGCTTTTCTAAGCTTGCATACATATCCTATTTTTTCTCCATCATCAAAACCTGGTGGTTGTGCCATATACACTTCCTTTGATATCCAACCATTTAAAAATGCATTCTTGACATCTAATTGATATAAATTCCAATTTTTTGATGCAACAAGACTTACCAATACCCTAATTGTTGGCATCTTTGCCACAAGTGAAAATTTTTCTTCATAATCTACTCCATGTGTTTGGGAAAATCCCTTTGCCACTAATCTTGCCTTGTACCTATTTATAGAACCATCAGAGTTCTTTTTGACTTTATATATCCACCTTGAACAAATTACCTTCATATCTAGTTTCTTGGGAACTAGGTCTCAAGTGTTCTTTTCTTGCAATGCTTCCACTTCCTCCTACGTGGCTTCTCTCCACTCTTTCTTCTTCTTAGCTTTTTTGAATGAACAAAGATCCTCTGCCATTGAATCTTTAGTGATGTACACAGAGCGCTTTGTAATTAAGGATGTGTCATGTCCATACCTTATGGGCTTCTTGCTTTCTCTTTGTGATATCCTTAAAGCTTGATTGGAAGACTCGGGTAGATCCTCTAGTTTCTTGTATTTGAACTTGCCCCTTGACTTCCAAGCCTTGAATTCAACATGATCCTCATCTTTTGAGTTGATATCCTCTACGTGGTGTTGGTCTTCTTGAGTTAGATTTGGAAAATCATTTTCCAAATCATATGGAAATTTGACTTTCCTACAATCATCTTCAAACCAAGAATTATTCTTATCAAAGACTACATCCTTACTAACTATGAATGCCTTCTTAGTAGGATTATAAAGTATATATCCCTTTTGATTCTGATCATACCTAATGAATATGCATTTCTCTACCTTAGGGTCAAGTTTCCCTCAGATTTGTGATGGAATGTGTGCATAGGCAATGCACCCAAATATCTTGCAACGATCCAATGAGGTTCTCCTGCAATTCCAAGCTTCATATGGTGTCATACCATCCATTGACTTGGATGGAATCGTGTTAATCAAATAGGTAGCTCTATAAACAACCTCACCCATAAATAATTAGGTATTTTTTTCTCATTTAACATAGACCTAGGTGCCTCAACAATTAACATGTTCCTTCTCTCTACCACTCCATTCAATTCAGCAGTATACATGGTTGTTACTTCCCTCTTTATGCCTCTATCCTATAGAAATAAATCAAACTCATGTGAAAAATACTCACTGCCTCCATCAAACCCAATTCTCTTCAAACTTCTTCCTGTTTGGTTTTCCACTAATGACAAGTATTTCTTGAAACATGTAAACACCTCATCTGTATGTCTGTTTCTGTATGTATAAAGTCAATGCCCAAGAAATAGTGCAGCACTCCAAGATCTTTCATGTCAAATTCTTGCATAAGAAATTTCTTTACCTCTTTGATGCTTCCTTCATTATCACCACCTACAATCAGGTCATAATCATAAGTAGCCACAATAGTGATGCCATCATCAGCCTTCCATGCATATAGTGAGTGATCTGCATCACACATAGAAAACCCAATGGTGGTTAAGTAATCAGCAGTCCTTGCATGCCATGCACAAGGGGCTTGCTTCAGCCCATACAAAGCCTTTTGCAACTTGGAAACATATTCTGGATGCTTTGAATCTTTCATATCCTTGTGGCTGGTCCATATACTTCTTCCTATAACTCACCATGTAGGAAAGCATTCTTCACATCCATCTGATGCAAAGTCCATCCTTTTGTTGTAGCTAATGCAACAAGTGTTTTGACAGTAGACATTTCAGCTACAGGGCTGAATGTTTCCTCATAATCAATGCCATATGTCTGTACATATCCTTTAGCTACCAATCGTGCTTTATACCTACTTCTACTACCATTAGCATTATGCTTTACCTTGTAAACCCATTTGCAGCCTACGGGTTTCTTTCCTTGCGACAATGGAACCATTTTCCATGTATCATTTCCATAGAGTGCAGCCATGTCATCATCCATAGCTTTTTCCCAATTTGCAATTCCAATTGCATCTTCAAAGCAAGAAGGTTCAGCATCTTGTATTACCTTTGTCATGTAGGCACAATAACGAGCCATATAAGTGTCATATGTCAATCGTTGCATTGAATTCTGCATCCTCCCAAATCTTCTTGATCTTGGGTCACTTCTCCTTGTATCATATGCATGTGCCCTTCTTACTCGGGGAGTTTTCAAAGAGGGCACGCCAGGTTCCTCATCAAGACTCTTTTCTGAACCGCTTGAATCTCCATCAACGTCATCAAAGATTGCACATGTTTTATGACCTACAGAAAGCTTTTCTTTACCTTTCTTGGATGTATTTGATGAATTTGCTAGACTGAAATTTCCACGCAATCTTCCACTCCATGGACTTGAGTTGGAAATATTGATTGGTGATGCATCCAATCCACTCAAAACTTGAGATTTTGCACTTGATTTTTCAGCATTTTCTTTGTCATTTGGTTCAAGATTCAATCCTTCTTTGGCATCTACATAGAAGCTTGACATTTCATCAAATACCACATCTCTGCTCACCTTTACCTATCGTGTGAGTGGGTTATAACATTTATATCCCTTTTCCTCAAGGGAGTATCCAATGAAGACACACTTTCCTACTTATGGATAAAGCTTCATCCTCAATTCATCTGGGAGATGTACATTTGCAATACAACCAAAAAATTTCAAATGTGATAAGTTTGGCTTTTTACCTGTAAACTTGTCTTCCGATGTAACTTGAGGTACAACGGGAGTCAGAGTTCTGTTCATGATGTATATAGTAGTATGCACAGCTTCTGCCTAATAACAATGAGGCATATTCTTCTTAGCCATCAAGACTCTTGCTATTTCTGCAATATGTCTATTTTTGTGTTCAACAACACCATTCTATTGTGGTGTGTACCTACATGAAAACAGCAGACATTGTATTCATCATGTGATGTTTAACCATGAATAGCTTCTCAGAATCATCTGCACTTGTGGATGCATAGTTATTCTACTGCCGTATGTTATTTTGATTCTTCAACCTGCAATCACGTTCAAAGTGTCTAGGTTTACCACAATTCTAGCATCCTTTACTATCATTACCTGAATCATTTCTTTGGAAATTCCTTTGGCCTCTTTGGCTCCCCTGCGTTGAAACTCTCCTTTTCCTCTTGCATGATTCTGTTGTTGACTTTGGTCTTGGTTACTATTTCCTCTTCCACTTCCAAAACCTCTGTCTCTTCCTCTACCAGATTAGAATACCTGCTTTGAACTAGATTTTCCTTGGGAGTTTTAATCCTTACCAAGATTCTTTTCTTCAATAATCAGCATAGATACTAGATCAGCAAAATTTGGAATATTTTCCTTGGTCTATATAGAAGTTCTAAACTACTTATATGCAGCTCCTAAACCACGAAGACACACTTCCACCTTATCATCATCATCTATATTCACGCCAATAGATGCAAGTGACTCACATATGCTTTTGATTTTCAAGGTGTAGTCACTTATCGACATGCTCTTCTTCTCCAATGTATGAAGATTGTTCTGGAGTTGCAATTTCTGTGCCTAGGTATTGGCCTCATACAATGTGACCAAACTGTTCTAAGCCTCTTTTGGAGTCTTGGCATCCTATATGTGTCCAATCATACTATTTTCTATTCTAACAGATAGCCGGTACATTACCTTTTCGTGCTCCTTGATTCCATTCCTCATATGCTCTTAACCGATCTAAAGTTAGATTCCTTTCTAGGAACTGTGGAGCATTTTCATTCTCTCCTTTGATGTACTTCCAGTAGCCTTTTCCCATCAGGAAATTATTCATTCTGAATCTCCAAGCATGGAAGTTGTTCTTGTCCACCTTATCACTCATACGCTGACTCATTCCATCTATGTTTGCCATTTTTGCAGCAATTCACAGCGCTCTAAAACACTACAAGCAGCATTTCTGCTTGAACACTATTGCACTATGACATGACAGATTGATCTCACAAAAACATAGTTTTCGTGTATCAACAGTACACGATATCGATTGAAATTCTGGATCTGGAATATATGAGTGTTACTGAACACAATGCAAGTTAGACTTTCTAAAAGTGACCTGGTTTTTTTGTGGGCCCCACCTTGTAGGCTCGAAATGGAGGTCGAGATAGCTACAAAACTTCACGCCAATTTTCGTAGCAAACAGAGGTCATTTCTGAATCGCATTTTCTCCACGCCTTGCCGCGTACTCTTCACTATTACCTTCTCCATGAGCTCTCTACAACCACGCTGGCTCTGATACCATGTCACGAGGAAGGAGATAATAAAGAGAGCTCACACACACACTTTTACTCTCAAGGGAAGCACACGCACAGATTGAGGCAAGGAAGAATGATCTTCTTCTTCTTCTCTTACTTAAAAAAGGATTGTACAAGAATGACCTAAAAAAAACAAGAATACAACAAGTGCAATATATAAAAATCAATACATAAGGAAAAACCTAATATCCGCAAATGAGTGAGCTGGCAAGGAACAAATGTGCCATCGCTCTTGGTAGATAAATCTAATAAAGCTCAATGAAGTATCCCTAACATATATCGGCGTGACCACTATACATGTCAGAGAAACAAAAAACTGGTAGGTGTCATCCTGGATCATCACATGTTGAGCTTGATATCTCAACACAGTATGCTTCATAAAATAGAGAATTGTCCACCTACTGTAATGATCAATAAAAGAGACATAGTACCTTGAACTTGAGATGGATGGATCTTTGCTAGGACCCCACACATCAGTGTGTACAAGCTCCAAATAATCTTCATGAATGTATCCTAACTTGTTGAATGGTTGCCTATGAGCTTTGCGAAATTGGCAAGCTCCATATTTGTAGATCATATGCTGCTTGGTCACATTAAGAATTCCAAGCACAGTTTGATCCCTACAAATTTGCTTCAGAGTTCTCTCTCCTATGTGCCCTAGCCTCTTGTGCCATATTTCCAACTCAGATAGGGTTTGGTCTCTATAACAAAATAGTGTTATGTTCCTTGTGTCTTCAATTTCAAAAGTAAATAATCTACCTGACTTCTCACCTTTGGCTATCCTTTTGAATCCTTGTTGGGGGTCTTCCACATATGCTCCATGCTTAGTGAACTTGACCTTTAGACCTTTCTCTACTATCTGTCCAACACTAATGAAATTTTTGGTTATGGTAGGCACATATAGAACTTTGCTCAAAAGGTTCTTACTACCATCTGTTGTCTTAACATTTCCAATTTGCTTAACTGAATGCTTGGTGTCATCACCTGTTTGTACCTCATGCTTTCCCTTTGATTTTTCAAGATCAAATAAGAGTGCTACATTCCCCACCACATGATTTGAACAACCTAAGTCAATGTAAAAGAGATGCTCATCATATTTATCTTTCTTGGATTTCATGTTCATAATGACCAGAGCATCCTCTTGATCTTGAGTGTAGTTATTGAAATCCCTTCTTCCTCTAAAGCCTCCTTGATAGTTGTTATTGTTGTAGCCTTGATTGTAGTTATGGTTGTAGTTGCCTCTACCATTGTTGTACTTGCCTCTTGTTTGTCCATAGCCTTCTCTATGGAAGCCTCTTCCCCTTTGGTTCCTTGTATTTTTGTAGCATTCTTGAATAGTGTGTTTGTTGAGACCACATATGTTGCATGCTGAACGATTGTAGGTTCTCCCCCTACATTGCTTACCTCCTCTGCCCCTACCTTTAGCACCTCTTCCTCTTCTTGCATAATTGGCTTGATAGGTACTAACCTCTTCATCTTGTTTCTTAATTTTTTCTGAACTGCTTGAATCTCCATCAACGTCTTCAAAGATTGCACATGTTTTATGACTTACAAAAAGCTTTTCTTTACATTTCTTGGATGTATTTGATGAATTTGCTAGACTCAAATTTCCATGCAATCTTCCACTCCATGGATTTGAGTTGGAACTATTGATTGGTGATGCATCCAATTCACTCAAAACTTGAGATTCTACACTTGATTTTTCAACATTTTCTTTGTCATTTGGTTCAAGATTCAGTCCTTCTTTGGCATCTACATAGAAGCTTGACATTTCATCAAATACCTCATCTCTGCTCACCTTTACCTGTCGTGTGAGTGGGTTATAACATTTATATCCCTTTTGCTCAAGGGAGTATCCAATGAAGACACACTTTTCTACTTTGGGATCAAGCTTTATCCTCAATTCATCTGGGAGATGTACATATGCAATGCAACCAAAAACTTTGAGATGTGATAAGTTTGGTTTTTAACCTATAAACTTCTCTTCAGGTGTAACTTGATGTGCAGCAGCAGTCATAGTTTTGTTCATGATGTATACAGCGCTATGCACAGCTTCTGCCCAATAACAATGAGGCATATTCTTCTCAGCCATCAAGGCTCTTTCTATTTCTACAATATGTCTATTTCTATGTTCAACAAGGCCATTTTGTTGTGGTGTGTACCTACATGAAAACTGACACTAAATTCCTATATTTTTTTAGAAAATTCCTGAACTCATTTGACATGTATTCACCTCCTCCATCAGATCTTAATGTCTGAATGTACTTCCCTATCTGCTTTTCCACCATAGCTTTAAAATTCTGGAAGTGATTGAACACCTCACTCTTCTCTTTCATGAAATATACCCATAATTTTCATGTATGGTCATCAATGAAAGTAACATAAAACGTGCAACCGCCATAGATGTGGTCTTTGCAGGACCCCAAACATCTATATGTACTACTTCTAGTACATTCTCACTAACATGCTTGTCATGTGGAAATGATGCTCTTCACTGTTTACCAAATTGACATGTTGCACATACCTTTTGCGTTTCTACAACTTTGAAATTTTGTAGTCCATGGACAATCTTTTTTACTGCACCAATTTTAGCCTTTGCAAGTTTACATGTCCAATCTATTTGTGCCACATTTCTATATCTGCAATAACTCTTGCACCTTTTTCAAACATGGTTGCATTCAGGAGCCTTCACATTTAAGGTGAACATTCTACGCACTTTGTTTCCTTTGGCAACCAATTGTCCATCTTGCTTGTAGTCTTCTGCATTTAATCCATCAGCATTGAACCTGACTTGTAATCCCTGGTCAACCATTTGTCCAACAGAAATCAGATTCTTTGTTATATTTGGAACATGCAGCACATTGGCAAGATGTTTTACCTTTCCAGCCTCCATCGATAGTGTTAGGTTTCCTGTATGCTCAATAGGATGTGATGTGTCATCACCTCTTTCAACATGTCCAGGAACTGGCAATTTTTGCAAAGTACTAAACCATTCCGCATGATTGGTCATGTGATTTGAAGCACGTGAATCAACATACGAGACATTATCATTTGATTTCTAAACACCAGCAGACATCGTATTCATCATGTGATGTTGAACAATGAACAACTTCTCAAAATCATCTGCGCTTGTGGATGCATAGTTATTATACTGCCTTCTGTTATTTTCATTCTTCAACCTGGAATCACATTCAAATGTTGAAGTTTACCACAATTCCAACATCCTTTACTATCATTACTTGAATCATTTCTTTGGAAATTCCTGCAGCCACTTTGGCTCCAACTACGTTGAAATTGTCCTCTTCCTCATGCATGATTCTGTTGTTGACTTTGGTCTTGGTTACTATTTCCTCTTCCACTTCCAAAACCTCTGCCTCTTCCTCTGAGAGAGTAGAATACCTGCTCAGAACTAGATTTTCCATGGGAGTTTTAATCCTCACCAAGATTCTTTTCTTCAATAATCAGCATAGATACCAGATCAGAAAAATTTGGAATATTTTCATTGGTTTGTATAGAAGTTCTGAAGTGCTTATATGCAGCTCCTAAACCACGAAGACACACCTCCACCTTATCATCATCATCAACATTCACGCCAATAGATGCAAGTGACTCACATATGCTTTTGATTTTCAAGGTGTAGTCACTTACCGACATGCTCTTCTTCTCCAATGTATGAAGCTCATTCTTGAGTTGCAATTTTCGTGCCTTTGTATTGGTCTCATACAATTTGACCAAACTATTCCAAGCCTCTTTTCGAGTCTTGACATTCTATATGTGTCCAATCATGCTATCTTGTATGCTAACAGATAGCCATTACATTACCTTTTGTGCTCCTTGATTCCATTCCTCATATGCTCTTAACCGATCTGAAGTCTGATTCCTTTCTAGTAACTGTGGAGCATTTTCATTCTCTCCTTTGATGTACTTCCAATAGCCTTTTCCCGTCAGGGAATTCGTCATTCTGAATCTCCAAGTATGGAAGTTGTTCTTGTCCAGCTTATCACTCATAAGCTGACTCATTCCATCTGCGTTTGCCATTTTTGCAGCAATTCACAACACTGTAAAACACTACAAGTAGCATTTTATGCTTGAACACTGTCGCACTTTGCCATGATAGTTCGATCTCAAAAAAACATAGTTTTCATGTATCAACAGTACACGGAATCGCTTGAAATTCTCGATCTGGAATATTGAGTGTTGCCAAACACAACGCAAGTTATAGTTTTTGAAACTGACCTGGTTTTTCTGTGGGCCCCACCTTGCGAGCTCAAAATGGAGGTCGAAATGGCTAGGAAACTTCACATTCCTTTTCCTAGCAAACGAAGGCCATTTGTGAATCAGGTTTTCTCCACGCCTTGCCGCGTACTCTTCACTATCGCCTTCTCTAGGAGCTCTCTACAGCCACATTGGCTCTGATACCATGTCACGAGGAAGGAGATAATGAAGAGAGCTCACACACACACTCTTACTCTCAAGGGGAAGCACATGCACAGATTGATGCAAGGAAGAATGATCTTCTTCTTCTTCTCCTATTACATAAAAAAGGAATGTACAAGAATGACCTAACAAAACAAGAATACAACAAGTGCAATATATAAAGATCAATACATAAGGAAAAACCTAATGTCCGTGAATGAGTGAGCTGGCAAGGAACAAATGTGCGATCACTCTCGGTGGATAAATCTAATAAAGCTCAATCAAGTATCCCTGACATATACTGGCGTGACCACTATACATGTCAGAGAAACAAAAAACTGGTACGTGTCATCCTGGATCATCACATGTTGAGCTTGATATCTCAACACCTTATGCTTCATAAAATAGAGAATTGGCCACCTATTGTAATCATCAATAAAAGAGACATAGTATCTTGAACCTGAGATGGATGGATCTTTGCTAGTACCCCACACATCAGTGTGTACAAGCTCCAAATAATCTTCAAGAATGTATCCTAACCTGTTGAATGGTTGCCTATGAGCTTTGCCAAATTGGCAAGCTCCATATTTGTAGATCATATGCTGCTTGGTCAGATTAAGAATCCCAAGCACACTTTGATCCTCCCAAATTTGCTTCAGAGTTCTCTCTCCTATGTGCCCTAGCCTCTTGTTCCATATTTCCAACTCAGATAGGGTTTGTTCTCTATAATTGAATAGTCCTATGTTCCTTGTGTCTTCAATTTCAAAAGTAAATAATCTACCTGACTTCTCACCTTTGGCTATCCTTTTGAATCCGCGTTGGGGGTCTTCGACATATGCTCCATGCTTAGTGAACTTGACCTATAGACCTTTCTCTACTATCTGTCCAACACTAATTAAATTTTTGGTTATGGTAGGCAGATACAGAACTTTGCTCAAAAGGTTCTTACTACCATATGATGTCTTAACATTTCCAATTTTCTTAACTAAATGCTTGGTGTCATCATCTCTTTGTACCTCATGCTTTCCCTTTGTTTTTCAAGATCAAATAAGAGTGCTACATTCCCTGCCACATGGTTTGAACAGCCTGAGTCAATGTAAAAGAGATGCTCATCATATTTTTCTCTCTTGGATATCATGTTCATAATGAGCAGAGAATCCTCTTGATCTTCAGTGTAGTTATTAAAATACCTTCTTCCTCTAAAGCCTCCTTGATAGTTGTTGTTGTTGTAGCCTTGATTGTAGTTATGGTTGTAGTTGCCTCCACCATTGTTGTACCTGCCTCTTGTTTGTCCATAGCCTCGTCTATGGAAGCCTCTTCCCCTTTGGTTCCTTGTATTTTTGTAGCATTCTTCAATAGTGTGGCTGTTAAAACCACATATGTTGCATGGTGAACGATTGTAGGTTCTGTTAAGTGTAAAATAGTGACGCTGTGTTACTGACTATTCGAAATCGTTATCGAACAAATATAAAACGTAAAACAGTGATTCATCGTAAACTGATTAAACTTTGAGTATCATTATCGAAAGACGTTACCAGACTAACGTGGGTTCTTGGGAGTGGTAGGGGTCTGTTAGACAGAGGCCCTGTACTCTTTTCCCAATTCTCAGTCACAACATCAAAAACACGAATGTGCGTCTTAGCTCAGTTACTGGCAGTAACTAGACAATATTTGGTTTCTATACTCCTACGTACCGAACTTCTCCAGACTAACCTGCTATTTGAACAGAGCAGTAGTCCATTCTACAGATTCACTAGTATGTAATAGATCAACTAGAGTGAATACGATAGCAGACAGATTCACTCATCACAACACTTTCCAGTGGACTCAACTAAAAGTTTACGTTTACCGAAAGCAATAGTTCGTCCTCGTCATCGAATGCAATAAGTTTAGTAAAACAAACAGAACATACTCAACAGTGCATTAAGTTGTCAAATCAACTCACGCAGTAATATAACTACTCAGACTGACTCAAGGTACTTTAACAACTGAAGAACACACAACAATATGATACGATAACAATACTCAGACACACAATCCGTCATTCAACTACCCGTTACGGTGAACTTCAGTATAAAAAGACGATGCAGAACTCAACACTAACAATACTCAGAACTTCACAACAGTGTAAACAATACTCTGACAAATAATTAGGCGAACAATTTGGCAATTCCAGAAAAGACGTCTCTCTGACCATTCTCCTTACATTGCTTTATATAGAATTTACAAGATGCGCGTACGAACTTTTCGCGCGTATTTCAAAAACTCCGTTACATCCGGCAGTCATTACATTTGTCCCACTCCGGCGGCCGACTAACACTGGCACACATGGTGGACTCAAACCCGCAAGTTATTTTGATTACAAAATCACTGTTCGTCGATGATTCCTTCTAAATACATATTCCTGGCTAATCTAAATGTACGGGATATTTTTTTCTTAAGGGTTTCTAATAGTTGCTTAAGGGTATCTGGTTCTAATATTTGCGCATCTACTCTAACAAAACTAAGGGTGATGGCTTCAGTAAGTAAAATTTCGTCCTGTGTTTGCAAAAAGGCCTCCTGTAAGTAGAAGTCGTTGGATAGTGCCACATCTGTGGCTGTCTTTATTTCACTTACTTGCTTCTGCATTTCACTAATTCGGTCTTTCTGGTTGCGTACTTGATTATCTAGTCTTTCAAACTGTTGGTTCTAGAACTGTATGGTTTTGTGATATGCATCTCGTTCTCTGTGGGCATTTGCTAAGTCTTTCTGATTTTTAGCTTCCCTGAGTAATTGATGTTTAAGTATAGAATTGACCTCGTCTAGAGATTCTTTCGTTCTTTGTAGTTGATCTTCTGCCAGCTTAGCTTCTTTCTGCTGCTCTTGGTACTTCTTTATGGCTTCCTACAACTGGAGTCTGGTTTCTTCTAGTAGGTTTCCTAGTGCGATTCTTGTGTCTTCTGTATCTTTGATTGTTTGATTTAACTTTATTATCTCCGCGTCTGCGGCTATCAGCAATTCTTCTTTTGCAGCCAGTGCCTTATCTTGCTGGCTTGAGCTTTCTTCCTGTGCTTGGAGTGTAGCCTGTAGTTGCTTGATTTGCTCATGGAGTGCATGGTTTTCCGCTCTTGCTACTTGTAACTCTTCCTAGAGGGGGGTGTTATCTGCCTCCATCACTTCCAATTTTCGTTGGAATTCACCTCGTGCATTGTCTGTGGCTTGCTTCAGGTGTTGCGGCAGTTGTTGGGATAGATTAATCAAGAGGCGACCCATAGATTCTAATTCAGAAAAGACTGGAATGGGGTGGGGTGGCAGAGGAGGACGAGGTTGCGAAGAGGTTTCGGTGAGGAGTTGTTGGGAATTTGGTGGGGAGTAATTGAGGGAGGATGAAGAGGTTTCAGCAGTTTCGGTGGGGTGACTGGGCTTGATGGGACTGCAGGGTGGTTTCGGTGGGGGAATGGGGTTAACTGGTGGTGGTTTGGGAAGAGCAGAGTCAGTGGTTGTTACCTTATCTATTGATTGTTGTTCCGTTTCTACATTGTTGGTTTCTGTTGATTCGAGTGCCTTCAGTAGTTTATCTAGTGCATCTCGAGCAGATTGCTACTCATCTTCCTGTTGCTCTGATTCTTTTTCGATCGAAATTGATTCTATTTCTGTTGGATCCTGTTGTTCTTGTTGCTCAGTCGATGATTCATTGTGCATTGAGGTGGCTGTATCATGGGACGTCTCTTCTTCGTTCTTCTCATCTTCTTTATTGTCATCTCTATCTTTTCTGGCTGAGCCTTGTGCTTCACTTTCTGAGGAGCTAATTCTGATGCGTTTCCGGTGGAACAATTGGTTGAGCTCTTCTTCATCTTCTTCTTCCTCATCCTCTAGTAGTTGTACTGACTCTTCATGCCTCAGGACGGGTCCTCGTGGTGGTGGTTGAGCGGGGAGTATGGTTGGAAAGAGAAAGGAAAGGATGTGGGGAAGTCTGGATCGAGGGGTGGTTCCTTTGTTGACTTGTTTCACTATGGTTACACACCTCCTTGTGGATACGGTGAAAGAAAAAGGATGCGAAGTTGACGGGTTCTTGTGCAGCAAGGTCGATGGCGGAGTAGAACGGGCAGGATATACCGTAGGTGCGTTTCTGGAGGTTTAAGATGGCGACTAAGAACTGGAGTGTAGTTCTTTCGGGTTCAGGGCGGTAGCGGATGGCGTATTCGTTCGATGAATAGCGGGGAAAAAGTTCTACCATTCTGGCTACGGGGATGCTTGGGCCATTCTCGCGGCCTTGTGGGGTGAGGTGGAAGGCTTCGGCAAAGGCTTGGAAGGTTATTACGGTTCTAGATGGTAGGGAGAGGAAGATCCATTTTCGCTCAGTGATGGGGGATTGAGGGATGGTAGATATGATCTGTGCGAAGAAGGGATGGGCTTCCACTGAGTGCCAAGGCAGCTCAGCAAAGTTGGCCAACCCTCGGGTGCGCAGGTATTCTCCTACCTCGGTAGGGATACCATCACAGAAGGCTGCGAAATTTGCCAACGCTTCCATTGTGCACGCGAACACGAATACACAGAACACAGAGCACGGATACACAGAACACAGAAAACACAAGCACAATCACAAGAACACAATAGCGTTTTTTGGCGCAACCGAAGAGATTAAGTAGAGACATTACGGTGGGGGGGGGGTGGGAAGTGATGGTTATCATGGTGCGGTGCTGGAATGATACTGCTTTCAATTTGGCGTGCATGCTCTAGTGGTTAATAAGGAGGGCAGCTTATTGCAAAAACGCGGCTATTAACAAAGAAGAGAAAGAACTGAAGGAAAAGTAAAGAAAAAACTAGAAAAATGCGGTCCACCACCGAATGATTTAATGCGAGCTAGTAGCGTGTTGATACGACCGTAGCTTCCAGCCGTTGATTGCTTTTGGAAGTGGGTTTCCGGTCAACGTAGTCAACCGAAAAGTTGCTGGACCAATTTGCTCTGAGATCTTATAAGGGCCGAACCACCGTAATTTGAATTTGCCTGCGGATCTATTTGACTTTGCATTATAGAAAAGTACAAGCTGTCCTACCGAAAATATTGGAGTCTTCAGGTTTCAATCGTGCGTCCTTGCCTGTCTTAGTTGGACTTCGTGCATAGTTAAGAAACTGAGCCATCGGTGCTCGTCTAACTCTTTGAGTGTGTCCAATCGAAATGACAGTGAGTCTTCCGGTAGCAGTTTCTGGGTAATGGCTACTCGTAGACTTGGTATAACTATCTCCATTGGTGCTATTGCTTCTAAGCCATAAGCTAGTTTGAAAGGCGTCAATCCTGTTGTTACCTTGTAGGTAGTCCGGTATGCCCATAGTACTGCAGGTAACATTTGATCCCATCTTTCCGGTGCTTCCATGATCAATTTTCGAAGGATATTTAGCAGAGATTTATTTGTACTTTCGGCCAAACCATTAGCACGAAGATAGTAAGGAGAACTAAATTTATGTGTGACCTGGAACGACTGTGTAAGTGCCTTCATTAAATTGTTTACAAAATGAGTGCCTTGATCTGAGACAATTTCCAGTGGTAAGCCAAAACGTGGAAAGACATCCGTTAGTAGACACTTTGCTACCGTAACTGTTGTAGCAGACCGTAAAGCCCAGGCTTCTGCCCATCTGGTTGCATAGTCTGTACACGTCAGTATGTAACGGTTGTTACTGAAGACTGCTGGAGGTGTAATCGGACCGATAAAATCTAGACCCCACTTTTGGAAAGGTTCCAACGGTAAGATGGGTTGCAGAGGAAAGAGATGTCGTTGCAAAGGCTGGCCAGATCTTTGGCAAGTATCACATTGTTTGACAAACTATCAGATATCTTTGTACATCGTTGGCCACCAGAGACCACTCTACAGAGTTTTTTGGTGAGTTAAATCTACTGCAAAATGGCCACCGGAAGGAATCGAGTGAGCCAAAGTGATAATTGAGTTAACTTCATGTGGTGGAATACATCGAAGTAGGATTCCGGTGTGATCTACATAATATAATTCTCCAGCAACTAACCAAAATCGGCGGCTAAAGACTGCAATTTTCCTGCGTACTGCTCTAGAAGTCTGAGATGGAAGGCAACCATCAGTGAGAAAGGTCAAGATCTGATCATAATATGAAAATGGGAAAGGTGGGTCTGCAGAATCTTCATTAACTGGTTCTGATACATAAATCACGGGTGTCGTGTCATCTATGCCCACCAGAGCTTCATCGGAATCTAAGCGGGATAAGAAATCTGCTAAGGCATGTGAACTGCCTGGCCGGTGAATGACTTCGTAGTCGAATTCCTGCAAGAGTAGTACCCATCGTGCTAATCGACGACCTAGATGTTGTTGCCGAACTAGATAGACAAGTGTAGCATGATCTACATGAAATGTGAATTTACGGCCTAGCAAGTAATGTCTGAATTTCTTGACAGAATATATTAGCCCAAGACATTCTCTTTCTGTTACAGAGTAATTCTTCTCAGTAGGGGCTAATCTTCGACTTGCACAATACACTGGTCTGAACCATTTATCAATTTGTTGCATTAGCACACTTCCTATTGCTATATCTGAAGCATCAACAAATACATGAAATGGGTGATCCCAGTCCGGCAGTTGTAAGATAGAAACTTGTGTTAATAAATGTTTTAAACGATCAAATGCTATCTGGCATTCCTGGGTCCATTCAAATTGTCGAGGAGTCTTGGAGATTAGCTTGTTTAGAGGTATAGCCAGATGAGCAAGCCACCGTAAGTGTCGTCCATGCCACTGTACTTGGCCCATAAAACGCATGACTTCTTTTGGAGTAGCTGGCACCGGAGCTTCTAATACTGCCGAAATTTTATCTAGATCTACTTGGATATCTTGTGCAGATACAATGTGGCCAAGTAACTTGCCACATGAAACCGCAAAAAAAGATTTGTTTGGGTTCAAGCAGAGTCTATACTTTCTGCATTTCTGAAAGCAGCACCGTAAATGGAACAGGTGTGCTATCATCTTACCGAAAATTGAAAAATCGTCGAGATATACTTGCATAAAGGAAGTGAGATAAGGAGAAAATATCTCCTACATACATCTTTGAAATATGCTTGGTGCGTTTCTTAATCCAAACCACATTACCGTACAAGCAAAGACACCCCAGTTGGTAATAAATGCAGTTTTTGGTATATCTTCTTCGGCCATTCTAACTTGGTTGTAGCCACTGTATCCATCTAGGAATGAATATATCTCGTGTCCTGCTACTCTATCAAGCATGGTATCCAAAAAGGGGATTGGAAAAGGATCCGGTACGGTTGCTGCATTTAATTTACGGTAATCTACACAGATTCTCAATTGCTTGTTTTTCTTTGGCACAATCACATCGGAGAGATCCATTCAGCATGCTCTAGTGGCACGATGAATCCGACTTTTAATAACCTATCAAGTTCTGCCTTTACCTGAGATGCATAATGGGGATTCATCCGGTAGCTGGTTTGCTTTATCGGTCTTGCTTCTGGCTTCAGCATGACTCTGTGCTAGTAGATGCGGGGGTCCAATCCTTTCATGTCTTTGTAGTCCCATGCAAAGACGTCGGTGAATTCTCGGAGTAGCTGGATTAAACCTGCTTGAAATGTTTCTGGTAAGTTTTGCTTTATCTTCACAGGACGCGGATGATCTTCATCTCCTAAATTGTAAGTGATCAGCTGATCTTCGGGGACATAGAACTGTTGATGTTTCTCTGTGTTGTCTGTTGGTTTAAAAAGTTGTTGCAGTTCATCGTCATGTGTCGAAACAGTGTCTTCCTTCTTAGCCTCTTCTGTGATTGGTATTATTGTACAGACTGAAGCATTCCAATTATCTACAACGGACTATAGATCAATAGTCCCTAAGGAAATTAAATCAGCGTTACTCTTCAGAAACTCTTCTTCTTCATCATCTGACAATCCATCTAGCATATGGACTGGTTCAGCAAAATACGGTCTAGCGTGTAGCTCGCAGGGTTGTATAGCATCTAATTTTACCACATATCTACGATTGGCATCTTTAAACGTAAGCTCTTGTGCAGACCAGTCCTGTATTACCTTCGCATGCTTCAGCCAAGGTCGTCCGAAAAGAAGGTTGTAATCCAAAGTGGATTCCGGCAGATCTAGTATAACAAAGGTCATTTTAAAGGTCGAACCTTGCAAAGTGATGGGTACATTCCGCACAAGTCCTACATGATGGACTCTTGATTGATTTGCCATTCTGACAAAAAATTGAACTCGTTCAATTTCGGTCCATCCTAACCTTTTGCATAATGCCGTAGTCGTAATGTTAACACCAGAGCCTCCATCAATTAGTACCTGCATAATCTTATAATTGTTATACCACAATGTAATTAAGGGGACTGAATGATCGACCGTAGAATCAGGTTCTGGTTGAACTACCGTTGTCGCCGGAATACAAGAAGGCACCGGACTGAACTGTTGTTGGAACTGTTGGCAAATTCCAGGTACTAATGCCAGTAGTTGGCCTAGAGGCAGAGTGATAGATGCCTTAGATATGATTTCCCAAGCCTGTTGAGATTGATTGACAGGCTCTACTGATGTTGAGGTTGATGCCTCTGCTGATGCGGAGGTGTCTACGATTGGTAATGTATCTGCTGGTGATGATGTTCCTGCTGCTGACTCCCTTTGTTGTGTTCCTTCTTTTGTTAACGATGGCTGGGTTATCGGAATAGGCTCTGGGAAGACTGGTGGTTCTGCTGTGGTCCATTGACTAGCCTTGTTGTACATTCTGTGTTGTTCACGTATCCCTGGTTCAAATATTTCTGATGCCGCTTGCAGTTGTTTACCGGAATGGGTCTGGACTGCAGCAGCCTGTGTCTCCACCGATGTGATTTTTACCATGTTGGCCATTGGATTTTGACGTTCCTTCTTCCTTTGATCATAGTCAGCTGCATCCTTGCAAAATCTCCTAATATGTCCAAATTCGCCACAAAAATGGCAGCGTGGTGGTGGTGAATTGGGATTTTCCGATGGTGGTCCGTTCTGCCAGTGGTTTGCATTATAGTTGTTATTCCTCTATCCTCGGTAATTTTGATATCCTAGTTGCTGGTTGTTTCTCATTTGTGGAGGCACATAGTGGTTGGCTGGCTGCCCTTGTTCCTGGATAATTGCATTGATAGTTGTTGTTCCCTGTACTCTAGCGTTCTATGCGCAGTTTTCGGTGGTGTGTCCGGCAATGTTGCAGATAGCGCAGAATGTCTGATTAAGTGCACAATTGGCACTAGTATGTCCTGAATTTTTGCATGTGATGCAGTATACTTGTCTGGTCATATCTTCGGCAACATTTTTGTTTGTTTTTACCCACTCCAAATCTTCTGTAAATCCACCGACTTTGTTTTCTAGTTGTAGAGTCATTGCAATGACTGCTTTGAGTGTCATAGCTCCGACACATCTTATGATCATGATCTGCTTAAGTTGTGGAGTTAATCCATTGATGAACCACTGAGTGATAACGTCATCTGGTAAGTTAGCATGGGCCAGTGGTAGCTGCCTTAAGTGTGTTCTGAAGAGGGTAGCATACTCCTGTACGGTTTGATTTGCCTTCTGTCTGTTATTCTGCAGATAGTCAAAAATTTTGGCTGGATTCTCTTTTAGCCTGAATCACTACAGAAAAGCATCCCATACTACTTTGCAGGTGCCGAAATGATTAATATCATATTCTGTAAGCCATCTGGCTGCTTCATTGACAAGTGTAGATTGGAAGACAATGGCTTTGTAGGCCTGATCCAGTGGATGGTTGAGAACTGCGTAGCTTATCTCGAAAGTGCGTACGTGAGCATTCGGATCATCTCCTGGGAATCCACCAAACTTCGTGTACATCACTCCTGTAGGAGTCGGCCTGGGTGGACATAAATGTTGTTGTTCATTCATCGTGAGTGTATTATACCTTCCTTCTGTATCTCGGGGCTGAATATCTGAACTACCGGAATCTGTATCGTCGGATGGCGTACTTTCCTGTGCGATGATCTTGCTTAATATGCTTCAAATCTCTGTTTCGAACAGCTTTCCTTCCTTCTTGATGTCCAGTGTATGGGAACTCGCTTCCAAGTGCGGTTGTTGGGCTGAAGATTCAGCAGAAAATGCCAAACCGTCACTGAAAAGCTATGATTCTCTTACCGAAATATCGTGCATTAAGTTGTCAAATCAACTCACGCAGTAATATAACTACTCAGACTGACTTAGGGTACTTTAACAACTGAAGAACACACAACAATACGATACAATAACAATACTCAGACACACAATCCGTCATTCAACTACCCGTTACGGTGAACTTCAGTATAAACAAACGATGCAGAACTCAACACTAACAATACTCAGAACTTCACAACAGTGTAAACAATACTCTGACAAATAATTAGGCGAACAATTTGGCAATTCCAGAAAAGACGTCTCTCTGACCATTCTCCTTACATTGCTTTATATAGAATTTACAAGATGCACGTACCAACTTTTCGCGCGTATTTCGAAAACTCCGTTACATCCGGCAGTCATTACATTTGTCCCACTCCGGTGGCCGACTAACAGTTCTCCCCCTACATTGCTTACCTCCTCTGCCCCTACCTTTAGCACCTCTTCCTCTTCTTGCATAATTGGCTTGAGACGTACTAACCTCTTCATCTTGTTTCTTTATTTTACCTTTATCATTAGCTTTACTTTTATCCATATAAAGGGCAGAAGATTGGTTACCTCTTGAGTTGTCACCATTTCTATTAAGCTTTGCTTCATGGGTGAAGAGTTCTCCCATCAAAGTGTTGAGATCACGTATTTGCATATCCATGTAGAGATCCATTGCAGTGGTGAAGGACTCCCACTTGTCATCAACTTTAATTCCATTGATCATCTACCTCACTATGTGCTCTTCCTCTATTTCATCTCCAATGCTTGCTAGTTGGTCTGCCACATCTTTCATTTTGGTTACATAGTCGGCCAGTTCTTGCTTTGATTACTTCTTGAGAGTTGTGAATTCCATCCACAACTGATTCCTCCTAGCTCTTGCGTTGGAAGAGAAGTATGATGAAAGCACTTCCCAAGTCTCTGGGAGGTTTTAGAGTTTCTAACATGAGGTAACAAGAAATCACAGATTGATTGTAGTAAGTATGACCTTGCAAGAGCATCCTTTGCACATCATTTGGTTAGCCTCTCTTGCTCTTCCTTTGTTCGTTAATTCTTGCTCTTGAAGATTGGCATGTCTTCATCTCCTAAGATGTATCCAAAAACCATCTCCCATCTTGATTGTGCTTTCTCTGATAGCAATATTAGAGGAGATGGTGAATAATCACAAGAGATGATTTGGTGTAGCTAAAACCTGCTTCACACCTGCTATAATTGATGTTTGGAGAGTTTTGTGGGCCTTTTTATCTAGTTAAAAAGAATAAGTGATCATATATGTTGCTTGGAAGATGATGCACAAATGATAGAATCAAAATAGATAGGTAGGCATATGATTCAATGCACAAAACTTGCTATTTTGGTTGAGACACATGTTGAGTGTTTTACTCAATTCTTTAAGCACAGAAGCAATTAGTAAACTTACTTTTGGGGATATCTAATTAGCTTATGACGCTATCATTCATGAGTGGAATCATCTAATATGATAAACTAAATGCAAAGAATTATGTTTAACAAGTAGAGAAACACTCCCGACTTTTATGAGCTTACACAGTCACAAACCAGTGAGCAATCTTTGATTAATAACTGACAGTTGAGTGAACTATTATAGATGAAACTTTGTAGGAGCAAATTAGACATTACGCTGAGGTTGTCATGCTTTGAATCGTGCACAATGATGCACCATTGAGTGAGAACTAGCTCAGACAAAATCACTATTTTAATGGAGTGTGAAAGAGATATGAGAGTAGGAAGTAATGAACAAGTATTGACTAAATCATGTAAAATCATTTGCAATACGTCATTGCTCAATGAGTATAGAATAAGAGAGCTATGAG
>CM035420.1:156441243-156446243 GCA_020310875.1 Ceratopteris richardii | reverse complement strand
GGGGGTTGCTTAAGCAAGGGGCTTGCTTATCACAACTCCAGCACTTAGTGCTCACTTTACATGAGCTAAAAACCCAAGAAGATGGCCCCAAAAGAAGTCGGGATACATGCTCCTTTTATAGTGAGAGGTGTGCCCCTAAAATCTAGGAACTACCTTTCCAAATCAGCCTCCTAACTTGGAGGAATTAGTTGAGATGACTTGGGGAGTGGTTGAGTGACTTTTCTTGATGGAATCTCGTGGCTTTTGGCTTCCTTTGATTGCTCCACATGTCCATAAAATATTCCCCACGAATTTTTTAGCTTGAAGCTTGACTTTTAACACTCCCCCTTAAGCTTCAATTCTTCATCCTCATCCAAGCTCCTTCATGTTGATGCATTGCTTGAATTTTGAAATCTTCATCCCATCCAAAGCCTTTGTAAACATGTCCGCAACTTGGTCCTTAGTACCAATATGATGTACTGAAACTTCCTTGGATATCACCTTTTCCCTTATGAAGTGATAGTGCACTTCAATATGCTTGGTTCTAGCATGATAGACAGGGTTCGATGCTAGATGAATGCTACTCATGTTGTCACAAAAAATTGGATATGTGTCAACCTGCAAATTAAGCTCCATAAATAACTTCTTAATCCACATTAGCTCACATGTGACTTGAGCCAAAGCTCTATACTCAACCTCGGTGGAAGATAATGCCACCGTGGGTTGCTTCTTTGAAATCCATGAGATGATCTTGCTACCTAGCATGACTAGGTAACCACTTGTACTCCTTCTATCTTCCTTCGAACCGGCCCAATCGGCATCGGAATAAGCTTTGACCTGCATATCATCATCAAATGAGTAGAACAATCCTTCATTTATAGTGGCTTTGAGATATCGCAACATTCTTCTTGCAGCTTGCAAGTGTGTAGTCCTTGGACTATGCATAAATTGTGATAACACTCCAACTCCATATGCTATGTCAGGCCTGGTTATTGTGGCATAATTGAAAGAGCCTACAATAGATCGATACAAAGTTACATCCTCTAATGGCTCTCCATCAATGGAGCTTAGCTTTACATTAACTTCCATGGGATTTGAAATAGGCTTGCAATGTAGCATCCCAAACCTCTCAAGTAGGTCTAGAATATACTTCCTTTGTATGAGCATAATACCTTCTTCTTTGTATACAACTTCAATGCCAAGAAAATACCTAAGATCTCCAAGATCAGAGATCCTAAACTCCTTTCCAAGCTTTGCCTTGATCTCCTCAATGCCCTTTGTATCATTACCTGTAATGATAAGATCATCTACATACACACACATGTAGACCACAAGTTCTCCTCTTTGTTTGATGAAGAGAGATGGATCCGCCTTGCATTGATTGTAACCACATTTGATCAAATAGTCCACCAATCTTTGGTTCCAAGCCCTTGGAGCTTGCTTTAGGCCATAAAGTGCCTTCTTCAACCTACAAACATGATGTGGAAACTCTTTATGAACAAAACCTAGTGGTTGCTCCATGTATACCTCTTCTTCCAAGTCTCCATTGAGAAAGGCATTCTTGATATCCAATTGGAAGAGCTTCCATCCTTTGCTAGCAGCCATTGCAATGAGTGTCCTAATGGTGCTCATCTTTGCCACGGGGCTGAATGTCTCTTCAAAGTCCACTCCATAGGTTTGTGCAAAACCCTTAGCCACCAATCTTGCTTTGAACCTAGAAATAGATCCATCTGAATTCCTCTTTACTTTATACACCCACTTATTACCTATTACCTTCATGTTCTCCTTCTTGGGCACTAGAGTCCATGTTTGATTTTCCTCAAGTGCGTCGATCTCTTCTTGCATTGCCTCTTTCCATTCGGTGTACCTGCTTGCATCTTCATAGCAATCGGGCTCATGATCTTCTACTACTTTGTTCATATATGCATAATGTGTTGCCATGTATGAATCATAAGTAAACCTTTGAGTTGGATACTTAACTCTAGAAGACTTCCTTTCTTCACCTTTTGGAGGAATAAACCTCCTTTGCCTTGGGAACTTGATCTCTTTCTTTGACGTGGCTTCTTTCTCCATCATGTGTCCTTCATCATCTTCAACTTCATTACCTTCTTCATCCAACTCCACCAATGTTGCTTTGCCTTTGTTGATTGATTGTGCTTCATAGCTTGATGAAGGTCTCCCCCTCCATGGTGAGTTCATGCTTGAACTATCTTCATTGATGGAACACCTTGGGCCGCTTAGCTCTAGGTCGATTTGTTCTTCATCATGTCCATGCTTTTCTTCTTCATAGTCCTGCATACAATCATACTTCTTATACCAAGGGAGTAGCTCATCAAATGCTACATCCCTTGATATCCTCAAGTCCTTTGTATTTGGGTTGAAGCACCTATAACCTTTATGATCATTTGAATATCCTAGAAACACACACTTTTCTGCCTTTGGTTGTAGCTTGTGCCTCAATTCACTTGGCACATGTACATAACAAGTACATCCAAATATCTTCAAGTGGGAAAGATCAGGTTTCTTACCATAATAGGCTTGATATGGTGTCAAGCCATGGATCCCTGAGGTAGGAGCCCTATTCATTAGATACACGGCGGTATTTGCTGCATCACTCCAAAACATGTTAGGTACATTCATCTCATTAAGCATTGCTCTAGCGATCTCGGCAATGTATCTATTCTTTCTCTCTGCTACTCCATTTTGTTGGGGTGTGTACCTGCATGTTACTTGCCTCTTGATGCCTTGATCCATTAAAAAATCAGAAAACTCATTTGAGAAATATTCTCCCCCTCCATCGGACCTTAGCTTCTTGATATATGTACCTGTTTCCTTCTCTACCATTGCCTTGAATGCTTTGAAACATGTAAACACATCTGATTTGTTTTTGATGAAATAAACCCAAACCATCCTTGTGCAATCATCTATAAAAGTGACAAAGTACTTGTTACCTCCAATGGATTGCTCTTTCGTTGGCCCCCACACATCTGTATGTATCAACTCCAATGGATGTTGGCTTATGTAGCCACTCTTCTTGAATGGAAGTCTCGCTTGCTTCCCTAGTTGACAAGATTCACATAAATGCTTCATACCTTGTCCTTGGAAGTTGGGAAGACCTTCAACCAGCCTCTTGAATTGCATTTCCTTCATTCTTTGTATGTTGATGTGACCTATCCTTTTGTGCCACAAGTCCAACTCCGAAATCCTCTTGTTTCCATATGTGAAGTAGACATGTTGAGTAGAATGAGAATTTACCTCCAAAGTGAAGAGTCTCCCTTGCTTCTTTCCTCTTGCTATGACCTTGTAACCTTGCTTAGGGTTCTCCACAAAGCATCCACCTTTGTTGAACCTTACTTGATAGCCTCTTTCAACCATTTGCCCAACGGACACCAAGTTCTTTGTGATGGTAGGTACATGCAAGACATCCTTGAGACATCTTCCTTCCTCCTTGTCATCCAAAGCTACATCTCCAACATGGGAGATCTCATGGGCTGTATCATCACCTGTTTCTACATGTCCTTTACCTTTGGGAACATGTAGATTAGTAAACCAAGAAGCATTGCAACTCATATGGTTGCTACATCCACTATCAATATACCAAGTGTTATCTACTTTGCTTGAATTCCCATTCATGTGCATCATCAAGAGATTGTCATTTTCTGAACTTGTAGAAGCATAATTACCTTGGCCTTTGTATGAAGAACCTTGATTATAGTTCCTTTGGTTTCCTCCTTGGTAGCAATCTCTAGCATAGTGGCCAAACTTGCCACATATGTAACATCCTTCGCCATCTTGATTCCTGTTTTGTTGATGTCGTCCTCCTCTTCCTCTTGATCTTCCTCTCCCTCTTTGTGATGAGGTGCCTTGGTCATGTCCTTGATTTCTTGAGTGGCCTTGCCTTCCTCCAAACCTTCCTTTGCCCCTTCCTTGTCCTTGTCTTCCTTTGCCCCTTTGATTACCTGCATAGAAAACTTGTGCATCTTTGCTTTTAGTTGAACTTCCACCTATGTTCATTTCTTCGGTGACCATGAGAGCAACCAATTTCTCAAAATCGGGAAGATTATCCCTTACATAAACTGAAGTGGTAAAGGGTTTCCACTTCTCATCATCTCTCAAACCATTGAGAGTATAAGCCACAAGATCGTCATCGTCTACGTGGCTTCCAATGGATCCCAATGCATCTGATAACTCCTTGACCTTAAGTATGTAGTCATTTATGCTACTCCCTGAGCTCTTCCTAAGGTTGTTGAGCTCATTCTTGAGTTGGATCTTCCTTGCTTTGGTGCTTGTTGAATAAAGCCTTTCAAGTGTCTCCCATACCTTCATGCTTGAATCCAGGTCTTGGATATGGCCGATCATGCTATTGCTAATGTGTTGGGAAAGAATAAAGATAACCCTCTTGTCTCTTTCATTCCATTCCCTAAAGGCCCTTCTCTGGTCATTGGTTGGATTCTCATCCAACCTAGGTCTTGGTTCACTTCCACTAATCAACCCCCAAAGGCCCTTGCCCATAAGATAGTTGGAGACCCTAAATCTCCATGGTTGATAGTTACCTTTGTCTAGCTTTTCAATTTGAGTGTTGAAGTCTCCCATATCTAGTCTTTGATACTTGACCTAGCCCTTGGCTAATGCTCCAATGTGTGTAAAATGAAAATGAGGCTCTGAGGTTACCTCAATCCAAAGCTTTCCTTAGATGGACACCTTGTGCTCTTGCAAATTTGAGTAGAATAGCTCCCCCTTGATGTGAGCTACCTCCAAGAAGCTTTTGTTGATGCAACTCTTCAACCACCAACTCCAAGATGTCTTCTTGCTTGTATGTGATACCTCCAAGATGCCCAAATGCTCTGATACCACTGATGGGGGAAGTATCTCAACCCCTAAGCAACGATGAAGCGCGAATGACCTCCACAGGTATCCTTCTTTGACCTCTGCACACCAAAAATGCTCTTACTCAGAGCTTATGCAGATAACTCCAGTGAGCTTTTGTAGACCTGTAGTAGACACCAAGGGCTTTCCAACAA
>CM035420.1:156296243-156436243 GCA_020310875.1 Ceratopteris richardii | reverse complement strand
TAATCAAGAGTCTCGAATTTAAGTTCGAGCCTCTTAAGTTTTTTGGACCAAGAGACTAGGAGCTCAAACTTTAGTTTGAGCTTGGAATCAAATTGAATTTCAGTCATCTTGTTTATATGGTAAGTTTGAACATCTCAATCAATCAAATTTTGTCTTTGATGATCAAAGTTTGAGTCTTTTGGTCATATGGTATAAGGTTTGAACTTAAGTTCAAGCTTGTAAGGTTTTTTCATCCAAAAAGTGTATTTCTAAATCAAACTTCCTTTGACCTTTGATCAAAAGATTATCAAACTTAACTTTGAGCCTCTTAGATCTTTATCCAAGAGAGATAAGAGGCTCAAACTTAAGTTCGAACCTGTTAGCCCTTGCACCAAAAAAGTAGAGGCTCCAACTTAAGTTCAAGCCTTGTAATCATATTAGTCTATTAGGTTATATGCCTTGAGGCTCAACCTTTATTTTGTAGCTTTCATCTTTTCCACCCAAAAGAGTAGTTTATCTAACTCTAATATACCTCGAGCTTTGATCAAAGGACATTCGAATTTAAGTTCAAGCCTTTCAAAAGAGCTAAAGCTCAAACTTATGTTCAATCCTATTAGGTTTTGCATCAATAGTAATAGAGCCTCGAACTTAAGTTCAAGCCTTTCAATCACATTAAATTTGATTGTATTTCAGTATCTATCATTTTATTTATCTATAAAATGTTATGAGGCTCGAACTTAAGTTTGAGCCTTGGAATCAACTTAAGTTTCTTCTTTTCTGTTATATTAGGAGGCACTAACTTAATTTGGAGCCTTTAAGTAGAGAACATAAATCCAGATATTAGGAGACTCTAACTTAATTTCGAAGAAATTTGTCATAATCCAAAGGTTTGACATTTACATATGACAATGGTAATAATAAATTTGATGACTATGGATGTGAAAGTTGTTGGTGCATTTTGCCCAAGCCTACATGCTTGATATGCTTGATATTATCCTCATTTGTAAGTCACATGAGTAGTCATGTGAACACCTCTTGTAAAAGAGTACATTTTATCTCTTGTAAATGGAAAAAGAAAAAAGGAAAAGGATGGCTTACCTCATCCATGATGTAAAAGCAAATTCGTGGCTCCAACTACCAAAATCACGAATTTTTGAGCTGAGGGAATCTCTCCTAACTTTGGGGATGACTGTTAGGTGGAGCCATTCGAATTCGAATTCAAAACTCCCTCCAAGGATAGCTATAAAAGGAGCAAGAAGGAAGAGGCGATTAGCAAGCCTTGTACGTGACCACTTCATGTCATTTTGTAGAGATTGAAGAGCTTACTCCATAGCTCTATCATTCTACTCCCATTGTGCAAAGATTCATTGCCAATGTGGTTGTAATCATATGTGAATCTATACATTTATTATCATCTACCTCTCTGTTTTGTTCTCTGCTATACTCACTCAGAGCAGTAACTTCAGAAGGTCATATCTCGAGTTTTACTGAACCTTTTTCAGTGTTTTAAAGTGCGTTGGATAGCTCTCACTGTCTAATTTCTACCTATAAATTTTCAAGGTCATTGGATTTATACTTTTGGAGATATCTGCATTTTACTGCTTACTGGTCTATCTCTGCAGAGCCCCGAGAATTGTGGGAATGTTCCAGAACTTGATGAAACTTGTTCTCAGTGCTCAGTCCATCATTTGAAGTGTTTTAACTTGGAATAGGAAACTTGCTAAGTCTATTTGCTATACCCAAAAGGAATTTTTCTAATTCCTTCCAGGTTGAGAGCACTGTTCATTTTTTCCAGCAGGTGTATGTCCAAAAATAGCAAGTTTTGGGAGCTAGTCATTTCGCAACTAGCCTGTCTTGACTTAAACTTTTGGGATACATGTTCCAAAGTACTTGGCTGATATTTTGGTGGATTTAGGAAGCTCAAAGGGTCTACTAATCAACTCTGAAGTCTCAGTTGGCTGGTGTGAAGCTGGTTGTAGCGGCACCTACTCATCTTTGGATTGCATCCACCATCTCTCTTCACAGTGGTATCAGAGCATAGTCAAGCAACATGGGAGATGGATTTCCATCAACAATTGACAAATTGGATCGAAACAACTATCCGGCATGGTCTCTAAGGATGGAGGCTTACCTTCAAGGGAGGAATCTATATGGATTCATATCCGGAGATGAAGCAATGCCAACCATGAGGAACAAAGGGCAACCATCACATGAAGAAGTGGAAGGACTTTCGAATTGGTGTTCGAAGGATGCACTTGCAAGGTCCTATATTCTAAACTCAATCTCTGATTTACTTTTACCTCATGTCAAGGGATGCAAGACATCAAGAGAAACCTGGAATGCACTTGCTTCTTTCTTCTCTTCCAACACTCGAGCAAGGAAGAACCAATTGTGGATGGAGTTCACAACAATGAAGAAAAGCCCGAAGCAAAATGTGACTGATTATGTCACAAAGATGAAGGAGATTTCCGACCAACTTGGAAGCATTGGAGAGGTAATTGAAGAGGAGCAAATCATAAGACAAATCATGAATGGAATCAAAGCAGACGACAAGTGGGAGTCATTCACAACAGCCATGGATTTATACATGGATATGCATGTACCCGACCTCAACACACTCATGGGCCAACTCTTCACTCATGAAGCGAAGATTAGCAAAGGTGGTGAGTCCTCAAGAGGTAATCAAACTTCTGCCTTATATTCTGATAAAGCTAAGGTCAAGGACAAGTCAAAGAATAGAAAGAATGAAGATGAAGGAAGCTCTTTCCAAGCAAACTTTGCAGGTAGAGGAAGAGCTAGAGGAAGAGGCAGAAGTGGAAAGCAAGGCAGGGGGAGATTCCAATCATCTCAACCTTGCAACATATGTGGCTTATCTAACCATACTACTGAAGAATGTTTCAGGAACCCGAGGAACTCAAGAGGAAGAGGATTCAATAGAGGTGGCTATGGATCAAATAGAGGCAGGTACAATGGAGGCTACAACAACAACTACTACAACAACAATTACAACAACAACAACAACTATCAAAGTGGCCATAGAGGAAGAAGAGATTACAATAACTATGCAGAGGACCAAAGTCAAGAAGATTCATTATTGATTATGAATCTATCAACGAAGAAGGGTAAGGATGATGATCACATATTTTACATTGATTCGGGATGCTCGAACCATGTAGCAGGAAATGTGGCTTAACTTTCTGATTTGGAAGATCCTCATAACAAGCATGAAGTGCAGACAGGAGATGACACAAAGCACTCAGTGGAGAAGATAGGTAATGTGAAGACATCAGATGGGAATATGAACCTCTTAAGCAAAGTCTTGTATGTCCCTACAATTACCAAAAATTTAATAAGTGTTGGACAGATTGTTGAAAAAGGATTGCAGGTTAGGTTCAATCGATTTGGAGCATATGTTGAAGACCCAAGGCAAGGCTTTCGAAGGATTGCCAAAGGAGAAAAGACAGGAAGGCTTTTCACTTTTGAAGTGGAAGATACAAAGAACATAGCTTTGTTTAGCTATGGATCTCAAACTCTAACAGAGTTGGAGATATGGCACAAAAGGCTTGCTCACATTGGTGAGAGGACACTCAAACAGATTTGCAGGGACCAAAGTGTACTTGGTTTGCCTAATATCACAAGGCAACACATGATTTATAAGTGTGAAGCTTGTCAACTCGGCAAGGCTCATAGACAACCTTTCAATAAGAAAGGATATATGTATCAAAATCCTTTGGATCTAGTGCACACGGATGTGTGGGGTCCAAGTAAGGAGCCATCTATATCAGGCTCAAGATATTATGTGTCTTTCATAGATGATTGTAGCAGGTGGACCATTCTGTTTTTCATGAAGCACAAGGATGAAGTGTTTAATTGCTTTAAGAAGTATATTGCTCTTGTTGAAAATCAAACAGGTAGGACTTTGAAAAGACTCAGATCAGATGGTGGAGGAGAATACTTCTCTTCTGAATTTGATGCCTTCTTGCATGAAAGAGGCATTAAAAGGGAAGTCACTACAAGGTATACACCTGAACTCAATGGTGTAGCAGAGAGGAGGAATAGAGCTATCGTCGAAGCTGCAAGGTCCATGCTCAACGAAAAGGGATTGCCGAACTACCTATGGGCAGAGGTTGTGTCGACAGCCACATATCTCATAAATAGACTTCCATCTAAGTCACTAGATGGAACCACTCCATATGAAGTGTGGAATGGAAGAAGACCTAGTCTAGAGCATTGTAAAATCTT
This sequence comes from Ceratopteris richardii, assembly GCA_020310875.1. NCBI lineage: Eukaryota > Viridiplantae > Streptophyta > Polypodiopsida > Polypodiales > Pteridaceae > Ceratopteris > Ceratopteris richardii. Next base: position 156,432,022 of record CM035420.1, on the reverse strand, counting down.
TGGATGCTTAGCCTATGCTCACATTCCTTCTCAAGTAAGAGGGAAATTGGATCCCAAGGCAGAGAAGTGTGTATTCATTGGTTATGATCAAAACCAAAAAGGATATAGATTGTACAATCCAACCAATAAAGGATTTTCTGTGAGTAGAGATGTAATTTTTGATGAAAACAAATCATGGTTTGATGATGACAGGAAAGTGAAGCTGCCATATGACTTGGATGAAGATTTTCCATCACTTCAACCAAAGGAGCCAAAGCAGATTGAAGAAAGTGATTCGGAGATTGACCTAGAAGACTTGGAAAGACTAAAGCTTTGGAAGAACAAAGGTAAAGCAAAGATGCAGGATGCTACATATGGACCCGAGAGCTCACATCAACCACTTAGAAGGTCTTCGAGGGAGAAGAAGAAACCAGAGAGGTTTGGTTATGATACTTCTTTGGTCACCAAGCACTCAATCTACATTGCAAAGGATTCAACCAATGAAGAACCTACCACATTCGAAGAAGCACAAAGCAAGAAAGCTTGGAGAGATGCAATGGATGAAGAAATGGAAGCCTTGAAGGAGAATGACACTTGGGAGCTTGTACCTAACAAGCCATCTATGAAGATAATCGGATCTCGATGGATATACAAAATCAAGAGGAATCCAGATGGAAGTATAAATAGACACAAAGCAAGGTTAGTTGCTAAAGGGTTTGCTCAAACCCATGGTATTGATTATGAGGAGACTTTCTCTCCTCTTGCAAAAATGCCTACAATTAGGGTTCTCATAAGTCTTGCTGCATCTAGAAATTGGAATCTTTATCAACTTGATGTAAAGAATGTTTTCTTGAATGGATGGATTTCTGAGGAAGTGTATATGGCACAACCTCCTGGATATGAGGATGCACATCATCCTAACTATGTATGCAAACTAAAGAAAGCTTTGTATGGATTGAAGCAAGCTCCAAGAGCTTGGAATTTCAGATTGGTTACTTATTTGCAGGACCAAGGATTCAAAGCTAGCAAGGCGGATACCTCTTTGTTCATAAAGAGGAATGGATCTGAAGTGATCTATTTATGTGTGTATGTTGATGATATTATTATCACAGGCAATGATCTTGAAGGAATCAAACAGGTAAAGAGTCAAATGAAGGAGGAGTTCAAAATAAGTGACCTCGGACCACTCACTTATTTTCTTGGATTGGAGTTGATCTACACAGATTCAGGTATATACATCACACAAAGGAAGTATGTCCATGACATGCTCGTCAAGTTCAAGATGGAAAATACAAAGTGTGCAGGTACACCTATGGAGCAAAATCATAAGCTTAGTGCTTATGAAGGAGAGCCAATTGAAGACATCACAAGCTATCAAAGCTTGGTTGGAAGTTTGAACTATGCAACACTCACAAGGGTGGATATATGCTATAGTGTTAGCATATTGAGTCAGTTTATGCATAAGCCGAGAAGACCACATATGGAAGCGGCCAAGCGAGTCCTCAAGTACCTAAAGGGGACCATGAATGAAGGTTTGTTTTATTCATTTACTTCAGATATTGAGCTAAAGGTCTACTCAGATGCAGATTGGGCCGGATCTAAAGATGATAGAAGAAGCACATCAGGGTATATATCATTTGCAGGTTCAAAAATCATTTCTTGGTCATCGAAGAAGCAACCAACCGTGGCATTATCTTCTACTGAAGCTGAATATAGAGGTTTGGCTAATGCAACTCAAGAAATCATGTGGTTAAAATCTTTGTACACAGATCTTGGACTTCATTCTTCAACACCTCACATTTTTGGTGACAACACAAGCTCACTACATCTAGCAGCTAATCCGGTATACCATGCTAGAACCAAGCATATTGAAGTCCACTACCATTATGTAAGGGAGAAGCTAATGAGCAAGGATATTCAACTATCCTACGTCTCTACAGATATGCAATGTGCAGACATGTTGACGAAAGCTCTTGATGGTACGAAATTAAGTAGATTCAAGTTGATGATTGGTTTGCAGGAAATCAAGGACAATTGAAGACTTATTTGGAGGCCAAGCATGTTAGGCTTGAGGGGGAGCTGTTGGTGCATTTTGCCCAAGCCTACATGCTTGATATGCTTGATATTATCCTCATTTGTAAGTCACATGAGTAGTCATGTGAACACCTCTTGTAAAAGAGTACATTTTATCTCTTGTAAATGGAAAAAGAAAAAAGGAAAAGGATGGCTTACCTCATCCATGATGTAAAAGCAAATTCGTGGCTCCAACTACCAAAATCACGAATTTTTGAGCTGAGGGAATCTCTCCTAACTTTGGGGATCACTGTTAGGTGGAGCCATTCGAATTCGAATTCAAAACTCCCTCCAAGGATAGCTATAAAAGGAGCAAGAAGGAAGAGGCGATTAGCAAGCCTTGTACGTGACCACTTCATGTCATTTTGTAGAGATTGAAGAGCTTACTCCATAGCTCTATCATTCTACTCCCATTGTGCAAAGATTCATTGCCAATGTGGTTGTAATCATATGTGAATCTATACATTTATTATCATCTACCTCTCTGTTTTGTTCTCTGCTATACTCACTCAGAGCAGTAACTTTAGAAGGTCATATCTCGCGTTTTACTGAACCTTTTTCAGTGTTTTAAAGTGCGTTAGATAGCTCTCACTGTCTAATTTCTACCTATAAATTTTCAAGGTCATTGGATTTATACTTTTGGAGATATCTGCATTTTACTGCTTACTGGTCTATCTCTGCAGAGCCCCGAGAATTGTGGGAATGTTCCAAAACTTGATGAAACTTGTTCTCAGTGCTCAGTCCATCATTTGAAGTGTTTTAACTTGGAATAGGAAGCTTGCTAAGTCTATTTGCTATGCCCAAAAGGAATTTTTCTAATTCCTTCCAGGTTGAGAGCACTGTTCATTTTTTCCAGCAGGTGTATGTCCAAAAATAGCAAGTTTTGGGAGCTAGTCATTTCGCAACTAGCCTGTCTTGACTTAAACTTTTGGGATACATGTTCCAAAGTACTTGGCTGATATTTTGGTGGATTTAGGAAGCTCAAAGGGTCTACTAATCAACTCTGAAGTCTCAGTTGGCTGGTGTGAAGCTGGTTGTAGCGGCACCTACTCATCTTTGGATTGCATCCACCATCTCTCTTCACAAAAGTTGATGTTATTATGTTCATATTGTTTGTTATGATCTAAGAGAAAATATTTGTTTGATATTTCACGAGCAATGGAAAACATGGATACTATTCAATTTCAAAGCAATGTTATCGATAATGTATTTTCATTGGAAAATTTTATAAAAAAAAGTGGAATGAAGGTTCCTTAAAATAGGATTAATGTTCAAAAATCCTTTTAATTGATGCGTAAAGAAGACATGTAATGTTTTGTTGACACTTATGACCATGAAGGAATTTTCAAAGCAAATGTGCATCTATTTATGACAGATATAAGATCGACATATGGTGATATGGGTTATATTGTTCATGTAAAAGGAGATGTAAATGCACAAGGCACACCATGTTTTACGTGTAAAGTGCTTCTAGATGGTGAAAATATTCATGCAAATAATTTTTTTCTTATCATGGGAGACTTTCTATTTGGATGATATGAAGGCTAGTATGACAAAGTCTGATAAATCATTAGGCTCAATTGGATCAATTGAATCAATAGAAGAATTAGTGAATATTATAAAAGAAGCCAAAAGATTAACATGAAAGTCAAAATTTTTAATGAGAAGCTCAGATGTATCTGGGAGATTAGAAACAAAAGCTAAAAGATGCTTCAAACAAAGATTTAGGATCATCATCCAAGTCTGTGCGAAACAATGAACATGTATCAACTCGACATTCAGATAATAGGAGTGAAGAAATGGAAGATATGGTAGTGCAACTAGAGGAAAATAAGATAATGGATTTACTACTTCAAAAACAGGAATAATATGCTTTCAGTTCAAATGCAATATTTAATATTGATGTAAACAAGTGTTTCCAGCACCATCAAATTATGTATATCAAAAATTGAAGAGAGATTGGGTGCATACATCAATGAATGATTTTCTTTTGGCTCTTAAAGAGAATGAAGTTCTTGCAATTGTTATGCCTGATGATCCAAGTGCCAGAACACCTCTACAAGCTTTGTCTCATGATGATATTGATAAAGTTGAGTATTGGATAATATCTGGACAACATTCAATGAGTGCAGTGAAAACTTTGCAAAGTTTTAATTCACTTATGGTGATGTCACAATTACGACAACAATTTAGATATAGGAAAGCAAAAACTATAGTAAATTGTCTTGCAAAAAATTTGGCCGAGATACCTAAAGAGGCTAATTTGATGTTGGCAAAGTCATTATAGAAGGAACTATTTGTGGATCAACTTTTACAAGCTAGATTTCAATGGAAAGCAAACGGATGTCCATGCAAGCCTCCTCTAGGTGTTAATCAGAGTAAAAGAGAATTTGTATCATGGGAGGTATGTTTATATTCTTAAAATTTTTACTTTCTCTTTGAACTTATATTCATTTATGCATTTAGATGCTTAGTATGTATAATTATCTTTTAAAACTTGTATCTATTTAAATTGTGTATACTGTTCTTTAATAGAAATTTGTAGAGTCTACAGAGCAATCTTTATAGAAAGGATTTATAAAGGAGGATTTTCAAATTGTTTTATGTGATGATGATGAATGGAAGAATTGGATATCAATCATGGATTTGTATAGTCAGGGTGCACTACCTTATACAAAGGGTGAAGTGCAAAATCGCAAAAGAAGGCTCAACAAAAGATGTTACATCGACGACCACAAAGATGGTAGCAATGAAAGGTGTTCAATTGAAGCAAGCATCAAGAACATTATTCAGATGCATTGCATGTTTAGACAAAAATGAAATTTTCAAAGATAATTTTAGAAAAGAAAAGTTTTTTTTAAAAAGAAAAATTATTGAAGCACATGATTGATGTGGAAGAAATGGCATGGAGATTAAAAACATATCATGTGTTGAAAAATGCTATAATTCCTTTTTTTTATAGATTTAGCAGCAGAGGTTTTGACTTGGGAAAAGATTTGTGAGAAATATAACACCACAGATACACAATATACAAAAACTAGAAGTTATAGTGAGACATTTGTGAAGGATTCACTAAACAGGTCAAAGAAATCTCCTCCTCTACCAAAGGTTGCCATATCTTTGCCTAGTCATTTGTACAAAGTTGTGTTGGAGCAAGTCTATGACAAGCCTAAGTATTGGCTTGAGTCTCACAAAGTCATTAAAGAAGCTTCAAAATGAAGACTATGTAAAGTTCACTTGTGAACTACCTCTTGTAACTTTTGAAGAGTTTACTTAATGTAAAAGTAAGAGAATCTTAAGTGGTTGAGCCCACATGATCAAGAATGGAAAGAGGAGCCACGAATTCGTGATTTGTGGTAGGTAGAGAATCAAATCAATCATTGATTGATTGGAGAGTGATTGAGGGAAGTTAGCCTCCCAAACTCAACTATAAATAGATGGCAGTTTTAGTCGTGGTTAGAGAGACCTATGTGAAGACCTCCAAGAGCTGAGCTTTATGCCATATCAAGGTGTGATTACAAAGCACACATATGTATCAGTAAGTCATTGTAGTGTACAAGCAATATAGTTTCATTTTTATGATTATTTGAGGTCATCTTTCCATGTTCTTGTGATGTGTACTACTCACTGCCATTACTTCAGTTTTTCTTAGTCAGCTTGCAGAGATTGTTTCTCTGCACTTGGTTCATCATTTTCAGTGATTTAACTTGTTAAAGTTAGCTCTATAAGTCTACTATATGCTCACAAATTTTCATGTCATTTGGATGTTGGAATCTTCAGTTACGTTCATTTGAAGTCAACAGGGTATGTTCATCTTCACTTCTCTGTCAGGTACCCGACTTTTTCAGTCATCTTGTCAGAGTCATTTCTCAGTGGTTACTCATCCAAATTCAGTGATTTAAATCTTTTTGGATTCAACTTACTGTCTAGTATAAGCATACAAATTTTCATGATCATTGGATTCTTACATCTTGAGTTATGTTAATTTTTCTACTCACTGGTCTATTTCTATAGCAGCCCGTGAAAATCGGGATGATGTCATCACTTAAAAGTCATTCTCAGTGTGTGGTTTGTTATTTTTGATGAGATTACTCTCTAAAGATAGCTCTTTAAGCTAACTAGCCTTCCCCAAGAGGAATTAATCTAATTGCTACTGTGCTCAGAGAATTATGTAAAACACTGGACAAGTGTATCAACCAAGAATAGCAAGTTTTCACCTCTGAGCTAACTCCAACTTATCTGTTTTGATCTATCTTTTTGAGAGTGATCTTCCAAGGTACATAGGGTGTCTAATACATCCATTGGCAAGCTAAAAGGGCCCGCCATCTACTCCTGGAGTTCATTTGGCTGGTGTAGAGCAAAGATTTTGCAACACCTCTTCATCTTCAACACATACCTATCCATCTCTTCACAGTGGTATCAGAGCAAGGTTGGACAACATGGTAGATGGATTTCCTTCATCAATTGACAAATTGGATAGAGGTAATTACTCAGCTTGGTCATTAAGAATGGAAGCTTATCTCCAAGGTAGAAGTTTATATGGTTATGTGGCTGGAGATGAAGTTATGCCAAGTTTCAGGAACAAAAGTCAACCAACACAAGAAGAGCAAGAAAGATTGAGCACATGGTGCTCCAAGGATGCACTTGCAAGGTCTTATCTCCTCAACTCTATCTCATATTTTTTGTTGCCTCACATTAGAAGTTGTAAGACATCTCAGGAAGTGTGGGATGCACTTGAAGCTTTCTTTGCTTCAAGTACTAAAGCTAGGAAGCATCAACTATGGCTGGATTTCACAACTCTCAAGAAGGCTCCCAAACAAAATGTGACTGATTTTGTCACAAAGCTCAAGGACATAGCAGATCAGTTGGGAAGCATTGGAGAGGTAATAGATGAAGAGCAAATTGTAAGGCAGGTCATCAATGGCTTGAAGGCAGATGATAAGTGGGAAGCATTCATCACAGCTATGGATTTGTACATGGACATGCATGTACCTGATTTCAACACACTCATTGGACAATTACTTACTCAAGAGGCAAAGCTTATCAAAAATGGAGAAAGCTCTAAAGGTAATCAATCTTTAGCTTTATACACGGATAAAAGCAAGTCTAAAGATAACAAAGGAAAGGCAAAGAAAGTGGATGATGAAGCAGGTACATATCAAGCTAACTATGCAGGTAGAGGAAGACATGGCAGAGGTAGAGGAAGAGGAGGTAGACAAGGCAGGGGGAGATCCCAAGACTCCAACTCATGTTCTATTTGTGGATTAACTAATCATACAATTGAAAATTGCTTTAGGAATTCCAGGAATCAAAGAGGCAGAGGATACAATAGAGGAAGTTATGGCTACTCAAGAGGAAGGTTCAACAACTACCATGGCAACTACAACAACTACAATCATTCAAACTATCAAGGAGGCTACAAAGGAAGGAGAGACTACAATAACTACACAGAAGACTCAAACAAAGAGGATTCATTATTGATCATGAACATGGCTATGCCACAAGGTAAATCTGATGAGCATATTTTCTACATAGATTCAGGTTGCTCAAATCATGTGGCAGGAAATGTGGCACTCCTATCAGATTTAGAAGATCCAAGGAATAAGCATGAGGTACAAACAGGAGATGATACAAAACATCCTGTGGAGAAAATAGGCAATGTCAAAGCACCTGATGGAAACATCAACCTACTCAGTAAGGTACTCTATGTCCCTACCATTACAAAGAATTTGATAAGTGTTGGGCAGATAGTAGAGAAAGGGTTGCAAGTCAGGTTCACAAAGGCAGGAGCATTTGTTGAAGATCCAAGTCAAGGATTCAGAAGAATTGCAAAAGGTGAAAAGACAGGTAGATTGTTCACATTTGAATTACAGGACACTAGAAACATTGCTCTCTTTAATTATGGCAGTCAGACACTCACAGAATTGGAAGTATGGCACAAAAGGTTAGCACATATTGGTGAAAGGTCGTTAAAGCAAATTTGCAGGGACCAAAGTGTACTTGGACTCCCTAACTTGTCAAAACAACATATGATTTATAAGTGTAGTGCATGTCAATTTGGAAAGTCTCACAGGTTACCATTCATGAAGAAAGGTTATATGCATGGAGATCTCTTGGAGTTGGTTCATACAGATGTATGGGGACCAAGCAAGGATGCTTCAATATCAGGATCAAGGTATTATGTTTCCTTTATTGATGATTGCAGCAGATGGACTATCCTATTCTTTATGAAACACAAAGATGAAGTTTTTTCATGTTTCAAAAGATATTTGGCTCTTGTGGAGAATCAAACAGGTAAATCACTAAAAAGGCTAAGGTCAGATGGAGGGGGAGAATACTTCTCCCATGAGTTTGATTCTTTTCTTCAAGAAAGAGGAATCAAAAGAGAGGTAACTACAAGGTACACTCCTGAGCAAAATGGAGTGGCAGAAAGGAGGAATAGGACAATTGTTGAAGCTGCAAGGTCTATGTTAAATGAAAAGCATTTACCTAATTACTTATGGGCTGAGGCTATATCTACAGCCACTTACTTGATTAACAGGTTGCCTTCAAAATCCCTTGATGGAATGACTCCATATGAGGCTTGGAATGGAAGAAGACCAAGCTTAGATCATTGTAAAATTTTTGGATGTATTGCTTTTGCTCATGTTCCTTCACAGGTTAGAGGCAAGATGGATCCAAAAGCAGAAAGGTGTGTATTTATTGGATATGACAACAATCAAAAGGGCTACAGGTTATACAACCCTACCAACAAAGGATTCTTGGTAAGCAGAGATGTAGTTTTTGATGAGAACAATTCATGGTATGAAGATTCATGCAGGAAGATCAATTTACCATATGATCTTGAAGAAGATTTTCCAAAGCTTGGTAGAGAACAATCAAAGATTGAAGAACAAGACACCTCAGAGGATGATGAAGAATGTCAGATGGAAAAGATCAAAGCATGGAAGTCTAAAGGTAAAGCAAAATTGCAGGAACTTGGACATGAGGCAGAATCATCACATCATGGCCTAAGAAGATCTATGAGGGAAAAGAAAAAACCAGAAAGGTATGGGTTTGACACCTCATTAGTAACTAAACATTCTATCTACATAGCACAGGACATAAACCAAGAGGAGCCATCATCATTTGAAGAGGCCAAAGCAAAAACAGAATGGAAGCATGCAATGAAGGAAGAGATTGAAGCACTTGAGGAAAACAACACTTGGGATTTGGTGCCCAAGACTTCATCCATGAAGGTAATAGGCTCAAGATGGGTCTATAAACTCAAGAAGAATTCTGATGGTTCCATTAACAGGTATAAGGCAAGGCTTGTAGCAAAAGGCTTTGCACAAACTCAGGGAATTGATTATGAGGAGACATTCTCTCCTGTGGCAAAGATGCCTACTATTAGGGTTTTGCTTAGTATTGCCTCTTCCAAGAATTGGAAGATACTTCAACTAGATGTGAAGAATGCATTCTTGAATGGTTGGATAACAGAAGAGGTATATATGGCACAACCACCTGGTTTTGAGAGTCAAGTTTATCCTGATTATGTGTGTAAACTTAACAAAGCATTGTATGGTCTCAAGCAAGCTCCAAGAGCTTGGAATTTCAGGCTTGTTTCATTCTTGCAGGACAAAGGCTCTCAACCAAGCAAAGCAGATCCTTCACTCTTTATTAAAAAGAGTAATTCCGAGGTCATCTACCTATGTGTATATGTAGATGATATTATATTGACAGGAAATGATGCAGATGGTATGAAGAAGTTCAAAGATCAGATGAGAGAAGAGTTCAAGATAAGTGATTTGGGTTCACTTACCTACTTCCTAGGTTTGGAAGTTGTCTATAAAGATCATGGTTCGTTTCTCACTCAAAGAAAGTACATTAAGGACATGTTGGCAAAATTCAAGATGCAAGATTGTAAGATTGCAGGTACTCCAATGGAGGTTAATCACAAATTGAGCTCACATGAAGGTGAACTCATAGAGGACATCACATCATATCAAAGTCTAGTGGGTAGTCTCAACTATGCCACATTGACAAGAGTAGATATATGTTACAGTGTGAGTGTGCTAAGCCAATTTATGCACACACCAAGGAAACCACATATGGATGCTGCCAAAAGGATACTCAAATATCTCAAAGGAACCATAAATGAAGGACTTTACTATCCTTATGTATCTGATTTAGGTTTGAAGCTATTTTCTGATGCAGATTGGGCTGGCTCCAAGGAAGATAGAAGGAGCACTTCAGGTTATCTTACCTTTGCACGTTCAAAGCTTATTTCATGGTCATCCAAGAAGCAACCCACAGTTGCTCTCTCTTCTACTGAAGCTGAATATAGAGGTCTTGCCATAGCTACACAGGAAGCTATGTGGATGAAGACATTGTTCAAAGATCTTGGACTGGAGTTTGGAACTCCAACTATTTTTGGTGACAATATGAGTTCTATTCACTTGGCTGCTAATCCTATTTTTCATGCAAGGACTAAACATATTGAAGTTCATTATCATTATGTACGAGAGAAGATCCTAAGCAAGGAGATTCAAATATCATATGTGTCCACTCATCAACAATGTGCAGATATTCTAACTAAAGCATTGGATGGTACAAAGCTTTGCAAATTCAAGGCTATGATTGGTTTGCAGGTAATCTTGGAAGATTGAAGACCTCAAGCATACTTGGCTTGAGGGGGAGCTGTTGGAGCAAGTCTATGACAAGCCTAAGTATTGGCTTGAGTCTCACAAAGTCATTAAAGAAGCTTCAAAATGAAGACTATGTAAAGTTCACTTGTGAACTACCTCTTGTAACTTTTGAAGAGTTTACTTAATGTAAAAGTAAGAGAATCTTAAGTGGTTGAGCCCACATGATCAAGAATGGAAAGAGGAGCCACGAATTTGTGATTTGTGGTAGGTAGAGAATCAAACCAATCATTGATTGATTGGAGAGTGATTGAGGGAAGTTAGCCTCCCAAACTCAACTATAAATAGATGGCAGTTTTAGTCGTGGTTAGAGAGACCTATGTGAAGACCTCCAAGAGCTGAGCTTTATGCCATATCAAGGTGTGATTACAAAGCACACATATGTATCAGTAAGTCATTGTATTGTACAAGCAATATAGTTTCATTTTTATGATTATTTGAGGTCATCTTTCCATGTTCTTGTGATGTGTACTACTCACTGCCATTACTTCAGTTTTTCTTAGTCAGCTTGCAGAGATCGTTTCTCTGCACTTGGTTCATCATTTTCAGTGATTTAACTTGGTAAAGTTAGCTCTATAAGTCTACTATATGCTCACAAATTTTCATTTCATTTGGATGTTGGAATCTTCAGTTATGTTCATTTAAAGTCAACAGGGTCTGTTCATCTTCACTTCTCTGTCAGGTACCCGACTTTTTCAGTCATCTTGTCAGAGTCATTTCTCAGTGGTTGCTCATCCAAATTCAGTGATTTAAATCTTGTTGGATTCAGCTTACTGTCTAGTATAATCATACAAATTTGCATGATCATTGGATTCTTACATCTTCAGTTATGTTAATTTTTCTACTCACTAGTCTATTTCTGTAGCAGCCCGTGAAAATCGGGATGATGTCATCACTTGTTAAACGTCATTCTCAGTGTGTGGTTTGTTATTTTTGATGAGATTACTCTCTAAAGTTAGCTCTTTAAGCTACCTAGCCTTCCCCAAGAGGAATTAATCTAATTGCTGCTGTGCTCAGAGAATTATGTAAAACACTGGACAGGTGTATCAACCAAGAATAGCAAGTTTTCACCTCTGAGCTAACTCCAACTTATCTGTTTTGATCTATCTTTTTGAGAGTGATCTTCCAAGGTACATAGGGTGTCTAATACATCCATTGGAAAGCTAAAAGGGCCCACCATCTACTCCTGGAGTTCATTTGGCTGGTGTAGAGCAAAGATTTTGCAACACCTCTTCATCTTCAACACATACCTATCCATCTCTTCACAAGTTGCAATGGGAATAAATGCCATAAAACCATGGTCAATTTACGTATATGGTTTTGATTAAAACAAGGTGAAAATTTTTTGTTCACAGCAAGGTCTTCCATTCAACATTGCTTTCTTTAGGCTTGACTCATAAAAATACAACCAACATGCTGGCAAATGTATTTGAGCAACCTTCTTCTCCAGATTGATTTTTGAACTCAATGGGATGAACTCTGAGACAAAATATATTTTGATGTCTTTTATTGATTTTCTCTATGTTCATATGCTTGTCTAAGGAGTTCAATAGACGACTACAAAAATGACTTTTAAAATTGGAGCGATTGAGATTAGTAATCCTTTGATTAAAGGACATTTGGAGTTTGCAAATAGTGTTTATCTACATTAGCAAAGAAGATAATTATCAGATGATTGATAAAATAAATCATGCAAATAAAAAAATTTTACTCAGAAAGGCCCTAATAAATTCATAGATGAAAATTTCATAAATGACTTCATCAAGAGTTTTTCTCATGAAGATAGTTATGTTATAGAGTTGTATTGTCGAGGAATTGTTCTTCAGAGCACATTATCCAAAAGCGTAGATGTTTTGGTATACCCTTAGAGGTTGAAGAAAAAAAATTAGAATCATATTACTCTTCACTTTTCAAGAATGATCCTTCTTTGCATCAATGATGTGATATTGGTAATCAATATACTGATAATACAAACTATATGTTCTGAAATGTCAATGTTGGGATTGATGTACAACCCATTGGAGAAGAATCTGAAAGTAATAAGGAGGATACAGAATCTAAAGAAGATATTGTTACAATGGACGAAGATATTGTTGGTGTATTTCATCCAAACCTAGAGATTGATCACTCATTAATGAAAAGCATTTCTTATGTATACTCTCAATGAGAGAGCCATAGAAACAAACTCTAGTAATACTTGAAAAATAACTACATCAAAAAGTAAAATTCATTGGATAATTTCGTGGCCTATTTAGGCACAAATTATGAGCTAAGTTAGAAACAATTGACTAGCTAAGTGATTCCCCAACTTGAGGGAACTTTTAAGTACAATGCCTCCAAGATTTGAATTCAAAAATCTATATATATACACCTAAGTGTAGTCACTGATTAGACCAAAGTTCAGAGCTACACCCTGAGGAGGTTCTGATCAAGCACGAAGCTATTATTGAAGCACACATTGTGCTCCTCCTTTCCAAGCTTCATGTCGATTCATATCATGTAAAATATGTGCAATAAAGATTGATATTCAAGCCACATCTTGGAGTTCTTCTCATCTACTACTACAGGTTTACATTCACATTTTCAATCAACTTCAGTTATTGATTTCTCTCTTTATACTTAATCTTTTGCTGTGATTTAAATTTGTATAAGTAATTTGATAAGTCTATTTGCATCATATCAATTTTCATCATTCGTTCATTATTTTGTGAGCTACATTCATTTGAAGTTAACTATGTCTTTTTGTAGATAGCTCCTAAAATGTCGGGATGATACCCCTATATTGCTAGATTTATTTCTCTCATCATGATGCATCATGACTCATCAAAATTCATCAAGTTTGTTGCTGTAGATTCATTATCTATCTAATTAGAAGTGTGAAAAATATCCTTGTTCAATTTTTAGCAAGTTGTGAGCTCTAAGCTAATTTCTAAAGTGTAATTTATCCAAAAATAACAAGTTTTGCTCCATCTATTTTGTTTCTAGTTTGTCTTGATGAATCAATTTGGGGTTGATGCTCCGAAACACTAGGATGGTTTATATGATTCCTTAGCAAGCACAAGGTGTCTACTTATCATCTCTTGAGCTATCTTGGTAGGTGTAAAGTAGGTATTTGCAGCACCAGGCACATCTTTGGAGTGTATGAACCATCTCTCCTCACAATGGTATTAGACCATAGATAAATCAATATGGGAGATGGTTTTCCTTCCACCATTGACAAATTGGATAGAAACAACTATTCAGCTTGGTCTCTAAGGATGGAGGCCTACCTTCAAGGGAGAAAAGTATTTGGATACATATCTGAAGATGAAGTCATGCCAACAATGAGAAGCAAAGGAAAACCATCACATGAAGAGCAAGAAAGGCTTACATCTTGGTGTTCAAGAAAATCAAAGATTGAGTTTAAAATGTAGGACCATGCTCTAGCCTGGTCCTACATTTTAAACTCAATCTTTGATTTTCTTTTACCCCATGTGAAAGGATGCAAGACTTCAAGAGAAACTTGGAAAGCTCTTTCCTCTTTCTTCTCTTCAAATACTAGAGCAAGGAAGAACCAACTATGGATTGAGTTCACTACCTTGAAGAAAAGTACCAAGCAAAGTGTAACTGATTATGTCACCAAAATGAAGGAGATCTCTTATTAGTTAGCAAGCATTGGAGAGGTAATTGAAGAAGATCAAATCATAAGGCAAATCATCAATGGAATCAAGGCTGATGACAAGTGGGAATCTTTCACAACTGCCATGGATCTATATAGGGACATGCAAGTACCTTACCTCAACACTCTTATGGGCCAACTCTTCACACATAAAGCAAAGATAAGCAAGAATGGTGAATCCTCAAGAGGTAATCAGTCTTTTGCTTTATACTATGCTAAAGCTAAAGCTAAGGATAAGTCAAAGTCTAAGAAGAATGAAGATGAAGGTAGCTCTTTCCAAGCCAACTTCACAAGTAGAGCAAAAGCTAGAGGTAGAAGTAGAGGAGAAAAGCAAGGCAGGGGGAGACCCCAAACATCTCAACCTTGTAATATCTATGGTCACTCTAATCATGTCAATGAGGAATTTTATAGGAACCCAAGGAATTCCAAAGGAAGAGGATTCAATAGAGGTGTCTATGGATCAAATAGAGGCAGATACAATGGAGGATACATCATACAATTACTACAACAACAATAACAACCATCAAAATGGATACAGAGGAAGGCAGATTACAACAACTACACTAAAGATCAATTTCAAGATGGCCCACTAATCCTCATGAACCCATCATTGAAGCAGGGTAAGGATGATGATCATGTTCTCTATATTGACTCTGGGTGCCCAAATCATGTATCAAGAAATGTAGCATTGATCTCTGGTTTAAAAGATACAAGACATTTAGTGGAGAAAATAGGTAGTGTTAAGACATCAAATGGCAACATGAATCTTCTGAGCAAGGTTTTGTATGTACCTACAATAACAAAAAAACTTGATAAGTGTTGGACAAATTTTGGAGAAAGGATTGTAGGTTAGGTTTACAAGACATGCAGCATATGTGGAAAGATCCCAAGCAAGGATTTAGAAGGATTGGCAAAGGAGAAAAGATAGGAATACTACTCATCTTTGAAGTAGAGGACACCAAGAACATAGCATTGTTTAGCTATGGATCTCAAACTCTCTTAATTGGATGTATGGCATAAAAGACTTGCTCATATTATTGAGAGAACTTTGAAACAAATTTATAGGGATCAAAGTGCACTTGAATTTCCCAACATCTTAACACAAGATATGATATACAAGTGTGGAGCTTGTCAATTTGGTAAAGCTTATAGACAACCCTTCAATAGGAAAAGTTATATCCATGCGGAATTATTGGATCTTGTACACACATATGTGTGGGGTCCAAGCAAAGAACCTTCTATTTTAGGTTCAAAATGCTATATATCTTTTATTGATGATTGTAGAAGATGGACAATCTTATACTTTATGAAGCATAAAGATGAAGTCGTCAATTTTTTCAAAAGGTATCTTGCTCTTGTAGAGAATCAAACAGGAAGATGTCTCAAGAATCTCCGATCAGATGGTGGTGGAGAATACTTCTCAACTGAATTTGATGCCTTCCTACAAGAAAGGCATCAAAAGAGAGGTAACAACTAGATACACACCCGAACTCAATGGAGTATCTCAAAGAAGGAATAGAACTATAATTGAGGCAGCTAGATATATGCTGAGTGAAAAAGGTCTACCAAATTATCTTTGGGTAGAGGCTATATCAACATCCATATACCTTGTGAAAATACTTCCATCAAAGTCTTTAGATGGTATGAATCCCTATAAGGTATGGAATGGAAGAAGGCCAAGTCTAGAGCATTGAAAAATATGTGGATTTCTAGCTTATGCTCACATACCTTCTCAAGTAAGAGGGAAATTGGATCCCAAAGCAGAGAAGTGTATCTTTATTGGATATGATCAAAACCAAAAAGGATACAAATTGAATAATCTCACTAACAAAGGCTTCTTAGTTAGTAGGGATGTAGTCTTTGATGAAAATAAATCTTGTTTTAATGATGACAAGAAAGTGAAGCTACCCTATGACTTGGAAGAAAACTTTCCATCTCTTCCAACAAAGGAACCAAAGCATCATGAAGATAATGACTCTGAAGATAACATGATAGATCTAGAGAAACTCAAGCTATGGAAGAAAAAAATGAAAGCAAAGGTGCAAGACCTAGCTCAAGGCTCAGAAAGTTGTGATCAACCAATCAAAAGATCAATGAGAGAGAAGAAGAAACAAGAGAGATATGGATCGGATACCTCTTTGGTCACAAAGCAATCAATCTATATGGCTAAGGACTCCAAAAATGAAGAACCAACATCATATGAAGAAGCTCAAAGCAAGATGGAATGGAGAGAAGAAATGGATGAAGAAATTGAAGCCCTCATGGACAATGACACATGAGAACTTTTTCCTAGCAAAACATCAATGAAGGTAATTGGATCAAAGTGGATTTATAAAGTAAAAAGGAATTCATATGGTAGTATTAACAGATACAAGGCAAGGTTAGTAGCCAATAGGTTTGCCCAAACCCATGGGATAGACTATGAACAAACCTTCTCACCTATTGCTAAAATGCCTACCATTAGAGTACTTGTTAGCATTGTTGCATCTAGGAATTGGACGCTATATCAACTAGATGTAAAGAATGCATTTCTCAATGGTTGGATTTCAAAGGAAGTTTATATGGCACAACCACCTGGTTATAAAGATGCACATCATCCCAATTATGTGTGTAAATTGAAGAAGGCTTTGTATGGCTTGAAGCAAGCTCCAAAGATCTTGGAATCATAGATTAGTTACCTACTTGCAGGACCAAGGATTCAAAGCTAGTAAAGAAGATACATCATTATTCATCAAGAGGAATGGATCAGAGGTCATATATCTCTGTGTATATGTAGATGACATCATAATTATAGGGAATGATGTCAGTGGAATTAAACAGGTAAGATGAATTCAAGATCAGTGATCTTGGACCTCTCACTTATTTTCTTGGACTTGAATTTGTCTATATAGATTCTGGTATCTACATCACTCAAAGAAAGTACGTACACAACATGCTTTCTAAGCTCAAAATGGAGAACACTAAGTGTGCATGTACACCCATGGAGTTGAATCATAGGTTAAGTGCTTATGACGGAGAATCGATTGAAGATATTACAAGCTATCAAAGCCTGGTAGGTAGCTTGAACTATGCAACTCTCACAAGGCTGGACATATGCTATAGTGTTAGCATACTTAGCCAATTTATGCACAAGCCAAGGAGGCCACACATGGAAGCAACCAAGCATTAGGGGAAAAATGAACCCTCCATGGGCCATTTAGATTAAGGAGGTGATTAGCAATGGACCAATGAGAGGAGGGTGGTGGACATAGTCTATTCCCTTAATCACATAGGCTAGGCATAGGCTTCCCTTGTTTTTCTATGGTCAAAGAGAAGAAAACCACCTTGAATCAATGGTTTTAGTTATGTGACTAGTTTTGTATGGCTTAGAAATTAATCATAGCCCTTGGATTGGCTGTAGGATCCAAAGGTTGAGGTTTAGTTGCAAAATTCAAAGCAAGATTGAACAAGAGCCCTTGGATCTTTCAACTTTTCAAAGGCTTAGATTGTTTCATTCCAAAAAAATGTGTCATTACTCTCTAACCATTGGATTATGGCCCTCATCGAATGGCAGATTATGAATAGCATCAATCTTAGGCACCTTTGCATAATGACCACTCGATATGGTCTCCATCCAATGGCTCTAGATGAAGATTTATATCAAATGGCAGCATTTTACACAACACCGTGGATCAGTGTGTGCATCAGATAGATCCAAATGGCTGCGCCTATATCTTCAACCCCATTCGCGATCCACTGTTGGATTCCCTCATATCTAACGGTCTAAAATGTTGTAGAGATTGTTCAAAAATTGATTCAAAATCGTGTGCAGCCCCATTCAAGCTTTATCGTTGGATCCATCAAGATCTAATGGTGGAAAATTGTGCAGAGACTCTGAGAACTTGCGTCATCTAGCATAAAAATAGAGATCTTCTCTCTCCAAATCTCCATGAAATTCAATTGAGCCGTTGATCAAAACAATCCAATGGCTATAAATTCTCACGCATGGAATTTGACATAGAAAGCATCCTCAAATATTATTTTATTCTACAAAACAACTAGTGGTTTTTTATGCCTACTTAAGCTCATGTTTTAAGATCTTTAATCCCTAAAAATTAGGGATCCTTACAAGGCCCATGGAAGCTCCACTTTTTCCCCTAGTGGAGAGTGCTCAAATACTTGAAGGGTACCATCAATGAAGGGCTTTTCTACCCCTTCACTTCGGAAATTGATCTCAAACTTTGCGCAAATTCAGATTGGACTACATCAAATGATGACAGGAAAAGTACATCAGGCTATTTGTCTTTTGCAAGTTCAAAACTAGTTTCATTTCTTCAAAGAAGCAATCAATTATTGCTCTATCATCTATTGAAGCTGAATACAGAGGTTTGGCTAATGCAACACAAGAAGCTATGTGGTTAAAGTGTTTATACTCAGATTTGGGATTACATACCTTAACTCCTCACATCTTTCGTGATAATAGAAGCTCACTTCACTTAGCACCTAATCTAGTTTACGATGCTAGAACCAAGCATATTGAATTCCATTATGATTATGTAAGAGAGAAGCTGATGAGCAAGGACATTCAATTGTCATGTGTGTCTACTAATCTTCAATGTGTAGATATGTTGACTAAGTCATTGGATGGTATCAAGCTAAGCAGATTCAAAGGCATGATTGGATTGCTAGAAATCAAGGAGGACTGAAGACTCAGGCATACTAGGCTTGAGGGTGAGTTGTGGTGTATTTCATCCAAGCCTAGAGATTGATCACTCATTAATGTAAAGCATTGCTTATGTATACTCTCAATGAGAGAGCCATAGAAACAAAATCTTGTAATATTTGAAAAGTAACTACATCAAAAGGTAAAAGTGATTGGAGACTTTTGTTGCCTAATTAGGCACAAATTACAAGCTAAGTTAGGAGTGATTGACTAGCTAAGTGATTCCCCAACTTGAGGAACTTTTAGGTACAATCACTCCAAGATTTGCGTTCAAAAATCTCTATATATACACCTATGTGTAGTTGTGGATTAGAGTAGAGTTTAGAGCTACACTATGAGGAGGTTATGATCAAGCACCAAGATATTAATGAATTTCACATTGTGCTCCTCCTTCCTAATCTTCATTTCCATTCATATCATGTAGAATACGTGCAATACAGATTGGTTTTCAAGCCACATCTTGGAGTTCTTCTGATCTACTACTATATGTTTACATTCATATTTTTAAACAACTTCAGTTATTGATTTCTTTGTGTATACTTAACCTTGTTTTGTGCTTTAAATTGGTATTGGTAATTTGATAAGTCTTTTTGTAGCATATCAATTTTCATCATCATTGGTTCATTGTTATGTGAGCTACATTCATTCAAAGTCAACTATGTATTCTGGTAGATAGCTCCTAAAATGTCGGATGACACCCCTACATTCCTAGATTTATTTCTCTTAGTATGGTTCATCAAAATTCATCAAATGTTTTGGTTTAGACTCGTTATCTATCCAATTGGAGGTTTGAAAAATATCTTTGTTCAATTCTCAACATGTGGTGAGCTCTAAGTTAATTTTCAGAGTGCAACTCATCCAAAAATAGCAAGTTTTACTTCATCTATTTTGTGTCAAGTAGTCTATCTTGATGAATCAATTTGGGATTGATGCTCCAAAACCCTAGGATTGTTTATATGTGTCCTTAAAAAACATAAGATGTCTACTTATCATCTCGGAAGCTATCTTGGCAGGTGTAGATCAGGTTTTTGCAGCATGAGGCACATCTTTGGAGTGTATAACCATTTCTCCTCACATATATTGCAGGTACTTCAAATATACGAGAAGGAAATATAGCTTGAGAAAAAATTGATTCAATGTAATGTAATAAATGCCATAATTTTCAAAGTATGATTTTTTTTAAATGCTAGTGATGATTGTATTCCTTGACCAATTGAATTTTATTTTGAAGATATTAGCTCTTGTTGAATAAAGTGATGTGAGTCGGTTATATTTAAATCTTTTTATCTATTGTTAATATTATATATTTTTTATTTGGAATTAGAAACCTCTTATTTATTTGAGTAATCTAAAAAATATTGTTTTGGATCAATGATGCATAAATTCATCTATTAGTTCTTTTAAATTCATGATGCATGATTCATCTATTTGTGACTTTTTTTGTGACCTAAATGTAGAAATCTTTTATCTAAGTTAACATGAAACTTATTGTCTTAAAAGTATGATGCATTTGATCAAATTCAAAATTAAATAATAGGCTTTAGCTACAAAGGAAGTAGTAAGATGAGGTTCAAACTTAACATTCAGATTGAAATGTGAGATTTTTAAAATTCAAAATCTATTTTTGCTTAAGTTATCTTAGAGTTGTTTTTTCTTATGTAGATGCATAGATTCCTCAAACCAAGAGTAAAGATTGAAGTTGTGACAAGCAACTTTGCCTATAGTGAGTAGTGTCAATCCTACTACTATCTATGAGTTGCATGATCTAGGAGACTCTTCTAGAGTCACTTGCCAGGATCAACATAAAAGAAGATATTAGGAAGTTATTGATTCAAAAAGATCTAGACTCCAGTACATGGTTCTATTAGTATTTCCCTCGAAGGATCAAGCAACCACTTTTCAAAATCCTCAAAGTTAGCAAAAAAGCTAGGGGAACCCCATTTTAGGGCCACATATCTAGTAAAGTGTTCCACTCAAACCTCATGTTCACTTTCCCACACTAAATACCAGGACAAACCTAATAATCAATTGGGAGGTAAGTCAATGAGTAGACCACCCTTTCCTCTAAGACCTCTAGAAGGAAGAGAACTAGGTGTGCATCTTGTTGTTCAAGTTATTCCTCATCCAAGTCAAGTGGTTAGAAGGTTGACACCTTCCCATGTTGCAAAGTGCCTAAGAAATCACTATGAAGGGTCAAGGGATCCTTATGATCATGTGGTGGAATTTAAGCAAGTAGTGCAAGCTGAATATGTAGATGATTTTTTCATTCAATACTAATCTTTTGGACTCACATTGATAGGAACAAATTTGACTTGGTTTCAACCATTGGACACCAATAGATTTTCCAACATTGAGAAATTTGTAAAAGAATTCATTAGTGAATCGATTGAGAGGGGAGTTAAACATAATACATCTCTCTAATTCACAGCTTCAAATAGGCACCCATTGAGTCTATGAGGCTAGAAGCC
The DNA here is from genome assembly GCA_020310875.1 of Ceratopteris richardii. Classification (NCBI taxonomy): domain Eukaryota; kingdom Viridiplantae; phylum Streptophyta; class Polypodiopsida; order Polypodiales; family Pteridaceae; genus Ceratopteris; species Ceratopteris richardii. The sequence continues at coordinate 156,410,458 of CM035420.1, read as the reverse complement.
AAAAGATCTAATCGATATCTAGATCGTTGTCCAATGGTTAAGAGTCCAAACCAACAAAAAATGATATCATAAGTTTTGGATGGGTTAACTAATGAAAATATGAGAACTTTAGTGCATGTGAAATGCGTGGAGACTTTGGATGAATGTCTTAGAGTGTGTATAGACGTGGAGGAAAATTTAGTACTTGATTTAAAGATCCCTCATACAAAAATTGGAGTTCAAAACCAATAGGGAGTGAAGCCCTTTCAAGCTCAGCCCTTGTGAATGCCAATGTTAAGAAGCTGTGTGTATTGCAAAGGGGATCATCCATCTCATTCTTGTGCAAGAGGATGGCCTACCCCACCATAGCCATATCCATATGCTAGAGCCCTCATGCAAGGATCACACCTCTACTGCCACATTGAGTTGAAATACACTAATCACACTATGGACAACTACCCATATAATTAACAACCTAGGCAATCACAACCACCTCAATTTAGGTCTTATGGAAACCAACCAAGAGATCAAGTCAAGGAGGCTCCAATGTATGCTCCATATCAAGGACCTCCCATGCCTTAAAGGTCGTATGAGTATCAAGGATATACTCAACCTCAACAGTACTAGGATAGCAACTACCGTACCCTCATAATGTAGTGACAATGAAGTGCACACAGTCAAAAGAAAACCTAGAGAGAGTTGTTGTAGTTGTGACCTCATTGATCAACAAAGAAAACACAAGGCAAGAGTATGATCAAAGCTATAGTTATTACTACACTTCTGACCATAATCTCATAGAATATGAGTCCACATACGAACATCATGATACCCTTGTGGTATAAAACCAAGCCTCAGATGCCACACACAATACTTTGCACTTGCCTATAGGATATGCAAAAAACATAGTACATAGAGAGCAAGAACACAGACTTCTTGGGTGTTACAAATGCGATCAAAATTTTAGTTTATGGCTGACCAAGCCACTATATGTTCTACCAAAGAATATATATAAAAAATTTTGATGGTCATTTGCCTTTTCACATGGACACTAACGGTAACAATTTGCCACTAAAGGGCAATATGGCCAAAGTTACTATGGGAGAAAAATAAAGAATGATAAAGAATACCTGAGTCTAAGTATACAAACTATACCTCCCACCTAATGGGCATGTTATAGATTATACAAGTAACTGTGTAACATCATAAATCAAGTAACCCCCATCAAGTGACAACAATGTCAAAAGCTATCTTATGGTAGAGCTTTAGTCAAAGCATATGCAGGATTATCTCAAGTATGAACCTTCTCAAGAATAATCAATCAATGACTAAGCAGTCTCTAATGAAGTGATACTGCTTCTCAATGTGATTGGTCTTTGCATGATAGACAGAATTCTTAGCCAATGCAATGGCATAGTTAAAGTGAGAAAAGGAGGTACATGTTGACCCATATCACAAGCAAGGCAGGAAAGCCATAAAGCTTCCTTACATGCCTCACTTATTGCAACATGCTCTGCTTTTCTAGGGGAAACAAGTATACATTCTTGAAGATGCAATCTCCAAGATATAGCACCTCCAGCAAAATAAAAAATGTACCTTGATATAGACTTACGATTGTCTACACAACCACCATAATTAGACTCTGTGTAACCAATAATGGATGCTTTCCCTCTACCAAAGCATAGAAACTTGTCCTAATTTCCATTGAGATATCTCAAAATCATCTTGACTGCTTCCCAATACTTCTTACCATGATTCACTCTACAAAGTATACCAAAACTTAGTCTAGTATAGTTTAGTAATATTCTAGTGCCTGATATTGACATGGAACTTGCTGACATTCGAGTTCCTTTCAGTAGCGGTATCAATACTAATTTTGGTAATAATCCAGTGCCTTTTGGTAGTGTTTCGATGTCCAATCTCGACAATGTCTTCAGTGGCAGTTCGGTGTCTGTGGAAATGACAGACAAAGCTGGTGAAGATATTAATAGATGTGTAGGTAGCAGTCAAGGGCTAGGTACCCCTATCCAACCACTCATCAAAGAAGAATTCCCCAAGTTTCGGAGCAAAAGAAAGGCCCTTTACTCTAATTCCATATTTGAAGAGTGGGATCAAGCCCATCGATTAAATCTTAAATTCCCAGAAAGTTTGTTTCTTAACCACAACCCAGTAGAAACAGTAAATACCAATGAACCCAAACAACCAGTAGATTTAAGTGTAGAACCCATGGCAGATATATAGGATGAGCAATAGTAGTGACAACAAGGAGGTCAACGGAGGCAATCCTCTATGGGAGTCACGTACGCTGACTTCGATGGCTTGTCCATGATGATCCAGATGCACATGTGCACACTTTTGAAATTAATTATATAGTATTGAATAATCTAGAGGATCTAGCATATAAGGCCATCATATTTCAGTCAGCATTAGTTAATGAAGTGGCATGATGGCTTATCGAGTTTAAACTTAACCATTTCCAACGGTATGACGATGTAAAGAAGGCCTTCTTCCAATGTTTCAAGTTGAAGAATATTTGATTATTTATAGAACAATAGACAAAAAATGAATTAGAGTGTGCAGGATTATGTTACCTTGTTCTGCACACATTTACGATAATTGCCCCAAGGCAATGCAAATCTCCCCAATGATGTAATTACTCAATGGTTTATTAATGGACTAAATCCTTAGTTGAAATAGGTTATAATCATCCCCTGTGTTGGAGGAATGACTTAAGATGCAGTCATAGCTATGGTGCTACAGCTGGAGCATAAAGTTGGTAGATTTACAAAAGACTTGGAGTGGCTGAATTCAAGCAAAAGTAAAATTGATGACCCTTTGAAGCAAGTTTATTGTACAAAATGTAAAAATCATAGCCATGTGGTGACCAACAGTGCCCTGAACACTAGTTTGGTACCAAAACAGGAAACTTAAGTGTCCTTTTTTGACAATTTTCCAAAAAAATACATACCTTCTACAAAGAGAATTTGAGAAAATCCTTTAACACACATGTTAAATATAATTCAAAGGTTAATGCAAAATTATAAAACATAATAAATCATGTTTTGTGTTCATATAAATAGCCTCTCAAGATGCTATGGTAGTGAATAGGATGAAAATTCCTAATCAAATGTATATTTATCAAAAGAAAACAAAATCATCATATGAAAGAAAAATATATACACATTCCTTCAAACATAGATCACATAGTATGAACCTCAAAAACTGACTTAGAAAAATCATTTCAATTCAAATAAAATCAATTATTTTGACTTTGTACACCAAAAAGAGCAACTAGTTCTAAACAGGGTTCAAACAAACTTATGGGAATCCACAAAAGTGTACAAATATGCCAACAATCAAACAAGGTATGAAGACAACAACCAAGGTATACACATATGAAATCAACTGCTATGACTCTAGTCACCAAAAACAAAAAACTAAAGCCTACATATAGGACTCAAAAGAAGTTATGGACATCATCCAAGGTGTACACATTCAAGTTACCAAGTAGAAAATGTGTGACATAACAAAGCAAAGCTTACATATATGAGGCTAGCTAATTTATTGAAATCCAGCAAAATTTTCACGTCTTTGGACACAACCAAGAATCTTTTGTTGTGTGGGCATAAACCGAATTCTACATATACAATCATGAATAGTTGTGGACACATAACAAAGCATGTACAATTATGGAAGAGATCCAATTTCTTCACATGAAGCAAGAAAATAAGACATCAAACAAGGTGTACACGTAAGGGAACTACCAATCTGTGAAAATCAACCAAGTTTTTCATATCTTTGTACAACAAACAAGGTATATATATGTGTGGACACCAACCAATATATCCACATACTAATATTAACATCCAATTGAAACAATGCCAAAATACAAACATTTATCTTGATATCCAAGAAAATGAACTAGTTCCTACCAAGAAACAAGAGGCATGTACATATAGGATCAAAAGAATATATAGTTTTAACATATTTAGTAAAAATAATTTTTTTGATAGTTGTTATATGCATAAACACACAATTGCTTGCACACATCAACACATACTAAAAATAATACTCAAAATTCTTTGATATAATCTTCGATACCATAAAAGGATAAGGATCATTTGAAAACATTTCATTATTTCCATCATGGATGCCATCTTCTTTTTGTCAAATGAAATATGTATGCCAATTTTTTTCATTCTTATCACAATCACCATTGCGGATCACATTTTTTTTGGTGAGATTAAGAATGAAACATGGCATGAAAGCATATTTTGGAAGGTTTAATACTTAGAATAGCATTTAAATAATTATTATTTTTCATCATAATTTTTTATTCCACCTTTCGAGCTATGTTCTTTTCATGAACATATAAATATATGCTTTGCCAATTCAACATGAAAGTCATCACCAAATGCAATGGCTTCTAGTTCAAAGTGGAGGACTTCTAACTTTGAATAAAAATATGCATTCAATTAGTATGAAGGTTATCCATTGATAACTTGCCAATTCTCCGCAATCTCACTTACACAAATTATAGTGAGCCATTCTTTAAAAGGTGTGATAAATGCTAGTGCTCTAGAGAAGACAAGTTTTGAGTCCATGTTTATCACTTATGGAAGTGTTCAACCTTCTCTAGAGATCCCTAGACACTTGCTTTACACTGCCAAAGTTCATGAATAGCTTTCCATTCCCTAAAACATATCCAATTTGTCAAAATGTTTGAATTGTGTTATTTTTTCAGTTATGCTAAAAGTTGAGTTTTTGAAAATTCCCTTTTTCTTCTTCATTTAATAACCCATGTGAAGTTGTAAAAATGTTAAAGATTATATTTTTCTCTAAAATTACATGATGTGGGCTATCAAATCCAAGTGTGTATGCCATCAAAGCGTCAAGGGTGTCATCAAGAAAAATCAATCAATTTTGTGTAAAAGCAGGACACTTAAGTGTCCTAGAACACTCAAGCGTCCTAGTACAAAACTAGTGTTAATCAAGTCTACTACGCCATTTGTGATACCGCTAGTCACTCAACAAAAACCTACCCATACAATGCAAACACACAAAATAGGTTGGCCATTAATGCAGTTCTTCAAGAACAGGGAGAACTAGCCACAAGTTATGTACCACCCCATTTACAAAATGTGGCATAATCAGCTTAAACCAGTTATAGGGTACCTCGGACAGGAAATTTTGGTCAACCTCGGTGGACTTAGGGAAAAATGATTAGCAGTATAGCTCTACCTCCACCTCAATGTCATTTCTACAAGGAAGTAGGCCACATATATCATCATTGTAAGGAAGCTCGTGAATACAACAAATGAAAAAAGGATAGGCTAAGTCCGATGGCAAATATGGTCTACATTATGGTAGCCGATACTCAAACAGAAGCATTGTAGACCCGATTAGGCAAAACACTCCATCCGACTGTAGAAGTGTTCGAGCCAAGTTTGAAAGAGCAACAATGAACATTTGTTAAAGCATCTAAGTGGGCTCAAGAGAAATGACAAATTTTCCCAGATCCAATATCCATGATGAGATAAAAAATTGATTAGCCAGCACAATTTATACCGGAACTGCTACCAATATAGTTAGTAGCCTCACAAGAAGCTAGACTAGAATTGCCTAACTGTAGCTCAGTGATGAGTAGCACCTCCTTTAATGTCAATCCGGGAAGACGTGAGGATGGTATGAAGACCTCGAGCAAGTGGCGGCACAAGTGTGTGAGTGAGAAGCACACAAGCATGCACACACATACACACACACGTGCACACATGGCAAGACAAAGAGAGAGAATCAATGGAGCTTTTTAGATTACTTTCAAAATGCTCATACAAGTTCGTTTCAATTACAATCTAACCTCAAAAATGAGCTCTCTAGCTCTTTTTATAGTTTTTGGCTAAGTTTTGGCCCTGTCCAGACCTAGTGTCCGGCCTAGTTAAAAATTAGGTTCCAGGGCTTATTTGAGGGCTCAAACGATATCTAAAAAATACGAAATTTGGCAGGTAGATACTTCTAATGCTCCTCAAGCTCAAGGACTCCTTGGCTTGCACAAAATGGAGCTACAAAAAGATGAAATGATATTTACAATGGTGCTTAGTGATGATAATCACTTTTAATGGGTGTAGAGGTTTTGAAAGATTAAGGTTGCCTTAGTGCTAAATCTGCGTGAGTGTTCATCAGTGCTTCTTTCTGAAGAAAATTGTTGGCCTACTTGCCGGATCATCGTTGACTGCCTTGTCTGCTTGTGCTATCTCTTTTCTCGGACTCTCTTCTTGTGCTTCCTTGTCTTGTCAGTCCTTCAGCTCCGGCTCCAACACCCCCCCCTCTCTCGCGTCTGTCGTCCCTGACAGACCCTTGTTGAGAGGTTTTTTGGATGTAGTATTCGACGACGTCCTGCGCTAAATGATGTTCGGCAATTCGCAACCCTTTAGCCAAATCTGTCAGAAGAGCATCCCAGTCTACCGGCCCAGGAACCTCTGGATGTGGCATACGTAGCTTTTCGGAGTGGAGAGCTTGTTCCACTGCAAACAACTGCAAGAGATGGGATGGTCTGGGAATGAATATCTCGGAATGATATTCCCAGAATCCCGTGACAAACATCTCTTCGAACGTTTGTTTGAAACAGGCCGGTAGATATTTGATGCGAGCGTGCCATGCATACACAACATTGATCGATGGAGTTGTGCTCATGTCGTATACAAGATCCTGGTTCCCTTCATTAAATCCTAGTGCTGAGAGATGCGGTTCCTTGACATTTTTGAAGGTCCTGAAGGTGACCAGCATAAGTTCGAAAATTTTCAGGCACATCTGAGTCATGATATCAGGAACATTCTTGAAACGGGCCCCCCAATGCCGGATCGTTGAAATCATACAGCCAATTGTGGGTGCGCCTTTAGGGGGTGCGAAGTACACGTAATTTAGCCACTTCTCGCATCCTTTAATCGTCAGCACTGTATGTGTGTACTCCGGCCAGGATCTCCTTCGGAACACAAGGCAATAACATGGATTATATTTGATGTACAATGGCATGTTGTTCCACGTTCTTACCATTTCCGGATAGGTTTCGAGCAGTCGAATTCGCCATGTTGGTTGCCGGATATGTCCTTGCTTGGCACTCTCTGGGATGTCATCGGGTGCAAATTGGGTGGCAGAGGTGGGTTCCCTTGAGGTGTGGCGCTTGATCTCCGCATTATAATCCGCCATCAGTACGCAAAAAGGTACATACAGATCATCCGATGGCCCGATCCACCTATGGTGTGAAAGATTCTGGAAATAATCAGATTTTATTACCACCTCTTCCAATTTTGACATCAATGCGATTTGGACGGCCACCCTGTCATCATGCGTCGTGGCTACTTTCTCTAACTTTTGCATCCATTCCGGTGCCTCGATCTCAATTGTGTCCATGCCCTGTTCTGTGCGCTTACCTCCGGGTGTTGGCATCGGGACATAGGGATCCTCAAATGTTTCTTCTACCTCAATTGGCACCAGGTCGTCAGGCTCGGGGTCTACCAGAGGGGAGGGCTGACGCTCATATTGCATAACCTTGCTGCGTAATTCCTCAAGTTCGGCCCGGAGTTTACTGACCTCTTCAGCTGTTTCTTCTGCGGTTATGCTCGGGCTGGGTTCTGTTTGTCGAGTGGCCAATTGTCTTCGTAACTCATCTCTTTCTTTTTCTAAAGCGGCATGGGCCTCCATTAAGTCTGCATGAGTTTCTAACACCACCTTCATATTCTCAGAGGGTATCGCCTTGAATCGTTCCGGGTCAATCTCTTGTGGGGAACCCTCCATGGCCGCTTCGAGGTTTTCTTCGTTCTGTTTCTGTAATCTCTTATTCTCTTCTAACGCGGTCGACATGTGTTTTCGGAGGAGGCCCAAGTTTCGTCGAAGTTTCAGGTTTTCCGTGATCTGAGAATGGAGCAGCTCGTCCATATGTCGTCGTTCGTCATCATCTGTTTGAGGTGGGTTGGCTTCTAATTGTGCGTATTGCTCCTGTAATGTCACGTGCTGCTGTTCTAGTTGCTGCTTCTGCTCTTCAAGATCCCTACATCTTGCTTGGAGATCCTCGTGGCGTTGGAAGAGCCTTGTATGTTGGTCGTCCAAGTGTTGGTAATGTTGCTGGAGTTGGGCCATGCATTGATGCATATTATTAAATAGGTTACCGAGAGGAATAGTATTGAATGCAGAGGGGTAGGGAAAGGGAAAGGGGGTTGTGAATGCAGTGCTGGGGATGGGTGAGGGGGGAGGTGGGGGAATGGGAGAGTGTGGGTAAATGGGGGACGGGAGAGGTGCAGAGGTGGGTGATACCTCCATGAAAGTGGGGTTCGTGATGGGAGTGACTGTGAACATGGGGATTGTGGTAGCGGTGAGGGTTGTGAATGTGTACAGAGGTGTGTGTAATTGTGAACTTCTAGGAAGTGTGCTCGGGGTGGTGAGGTGTACAGTGGCTGTAGTTAGACTTATGTTTTCAGTGGGAGTAGAGTGTGTGGGTTGGCTGATGGTTTGTGCGTTGGTGTATGTAGTGGTTTCAGAGGTGGTGACAGTGGAGGTTACAGTGGTAGAGGGAGGTGAGTGAGGTCGATGTGGGGGAGAAGGTGGCAAGGGAGGTGATGGGGGTGCACTCGATGTGTGGGCTTCCTCGGTGTCGTGAACTGTGTGTGCCGTGCCAGTGGTTGTGGGGGTGCCTTGTGGTCCTGATCCTAATACATTCATTTGTTTTCCCGATCGTGGGGGGCGTCTTCCATATCTTCTCTCTGTTCTTCGTGAGTGCACAAGTGCTGTGTGCACAGTTTCCGGTACTCCTAAAACATCTGATATCATTTCCAAGGTGGCACGGTATTGCTCGTCCACACCTTCCTCCTCCAGAATCTGGTTCATGAGAGCTTTACCTGCAGCTAATGAGAGCCTGTGTTGCTCTTGAACTCGGTTCATTGTTTCGTAAAGCTTCTTTAATGCGCTAGTGTAGGCGGGGGCACCTTCCAGTACTTGTAGGGCTTCTGGATCATACTCTTGTTCTTCGGGTTCTGAATGTCCGCCCTGTGTCTCCCCATGAGCTTCTTCTTCAGTGTCCACGTTGACTACGTCTGGTTGGTTGGGCTGTGCTTGGTCTGGGGCAGTTTGCTGTCCACTGGCTTGCTCTTCTTCAACTTCTACATTTACAGCTTCTATGATTCTTGCAACTTCTTCGTCAGTTAAGTCCTCTAGAGTGAACCCATGCGGGAACTCCAGATCAGTCGGTATTGGTGGAAATACAAGATTGGGGCCATCTGTGCTGTGCCTGGGTAGCCTGATAGTAAACGGTTGCACTCGTCCGGGGAGTCTTCGGGTTGTCTCAGGCGTCAGGGTTGCACCGCGAGCTTGTGCACAAGGCATCTGGACGGTGCCTCGCATCTTCTTTGAGGGAGGCCCTACGGCTGACAATCGTCGTTGAAATTCCTGTGCTCTGGACCAGATCAGAGCCCTTTGCACCGGTACATCATAGGCGAGACATCTGTATACAATTCTTGTGAGTGCACAGCAACCATACAATACAGATCTTTGCTTCTTATACCATCTCTGATGAGCCATATGAATCTGGTCGATAATCCAGTGGGGCATATTGATGGTCAACTCAAAAGCATCCGCCAGGTAGAGGCTAAACCAAATCTTTTTGGGAGGCATTGTGAATCTATCCTGCGCGGGGAAGGCGAAATGTTGCATGACCATACGTAAGTGGATGGCAATCATGGGTGTCATTGCAACCATGTCCTTCAGCTTTGTCAGATTCCTGTTCTTCATGTTGTCTGGAACCATTGTCTCTTTCTCTGTTGGAATGTGCATTCCCTGCATGTCGAGTGCTTCTCTTACCAGATTGATAGTTAAGTAGAAACGCTTCAGCTCGTTGCCCCTTGTGAGTGATGGGAGCACAAAGGAGCTGTATCCTTTCTTGTCTTTGCTGGGGGTGAGGGTACTAATTAGATATGAGCATCTGAGGAAATCTGGCTTTGGTAGTTGGGACTTGAAGTAGTCATAAAGCCCTGCCTTCTTCCAGATCGGCTTAAGTCCTTCGTTATTTTGTAGCCTTTCAAATTCCCTGGTAAAGAAATGGTATCGGCCCCATCGTCCATTGAATTCGACTTCGGATTCCCACATATATGTGCCTTCACCCAGGGGACCAGCAACGTCACTGAACCAATGTGAGGCTTTGCCCACCGGCATTGTGTGTCCTTGCGGGGGATTCTGAATTGGTATGGCGTGCAATGCCCGTAATGCCGCTGGTCTTTCCTTTAACTCCTCCTCGACTGGAAGACTTTCGATGTCCACCACTTGTGGGCTGGAGCCTGCCTGGGAGCTAGTTCCTACTGTATCTGCCATTTTACTTCTTGCTGTCTGTCTCTGTGAGAATATACAAACAGGTGTTAATATTGTACAGGACAAGTGAGGACCGTTGTTCCCAACACAATATTAACATGAGGGTCGGGAGCGAATAATGGGTTAGTAAGTGTTCGGTGCACATGTGTGTGGTTAATGCTTGGGTAATCCTAGGAGACTAATGAAGTTAGCAAGTGGGGATGAATTTACAAATTGGGGTCGGGGGGTTTATTACAGGTCTTAGGCTGCCAAATACAGTGGATGGGCTTTGCTTTCGGTTTCGTAGAGACTCTAGAGAGCTTTCTCGATGGCGCGGTTTGAAAATGAGGCTTTTTAGGGACCCATTTACAATTGATTACATGCGCGCTCTTGGGTCTTGGTGTGTTCTTGAGTGTTGAGAACGAGTGAATACTGGCAGTATGCGTAGCTGCGTCATGCTGCATAGGTTGTGGCCTTGGCGTAGCTACTTGTGCCTTCAAGCAAGCCTTAGGCACCCAAATTTGTCTTGATTGTGGGCTTGCCTTCATCGACTTCTTGGGCACCCAAATAGATTTTACTTTAGCAGAAAAAATTCTGAAAGACTTCTTATTAGCGTGGTGTTGTTGGTTACTAATAAGAGGCTTTGCCCGTGTAGTTGACGGTGGTGCAACCGGTTGTTCGCCTTTCCGCACCCATACCTGGTTTATTTTCTGGGACATTCTGCTGCGCAGGTACTTTTGATCTCGGACATAGGTAGTACTCTGCTTCTTCTGCCTGTGATCCGCCTCTGGTTGCGGCCTCCTTCTGGCCTTTGGAAAAGAAGGGAGTTCCGTTGCATCCTTGACTCCTTTTTTGCAATTATCATTCCTCTGCAACACAGGGTTTTGAACAAGAACAACATGGTCATCTTCATGTGTACCCCTGGAAGGACCAGGAGTCTGTGCCTTTTCTAATTCCTTGAGTGCTCCATTGTCTAATTCTACTGTAACTCGACTATGATTGACCCATACCTGAAGAAGCCCACTTCTTAGGTTTAAGCTGACTGCTTGGTCATAGATCCAGTCTTGACCCAAGACAAGAGGTTCAGTGAGATCCTCATCTTGACACACTAGTGCTTTAACTGTCATTGCCTCATCATGAATGTAGAGGGGAAGTTCCACCTCGCCCATGCAAGGGGTTTCCACGCCTCCCAATCCTATGAGATATGCTTCCACAGGATGGACAGTTAACTGTAACTCTTGGCAGTAAGACAACTTAACAGCGCTAGTGGCAGCACCTGAGTCAATCAAGGCTCTTACGGTCCTTGCACTCTTTCCTTGTCCTATGTCTATGGTTATGAAAGGACGTCTATTAATTATTCTATTCGAGCTTGTTCCTGCAACTTCACACATGGCCATGGGATATCCTTGATCTGCATGGTCAACTATTCTAGTCTGATCTCGGCCTTGTCTTCGTAACTTCATCCTTCTGATGCATTCTAAAGCCTCTGCTTGAGCCTCTTCTCGAATGCGCTTTTCTTCCTCTTTGCGTTTCTTAGCAGTGTTGAGTCGGCTGAGCATTTCCTCTGTGAGGGGTTCCTGATACAACTTGACTCTGCAACCGCTAATATAATTTGGGAGAACATCACCCTCTAATGTGGCCAATTGTACTGCTCCGTTCGTGGAGATCCTATTGATGATCATAGGTCCGTAGCCTCTCTTTTCTAGCTTCCTCGCGTGTTGTTTTAGTGTATAGACTAAAACTAGATCTCCTGCTTTCAAGCCTTTATCCTTCACGTGGGCATCAAAGTATGCCTTCTGTCTCTTCTTGGCTGCATATATCCCTGCAGCGGCTCTCAGTCTTGTTTCTCCTAATCGTTCAAGGTCAAAGATCCTAGAGGAGAGCTCATGACATGTCCATTTGTGCTCTTGTGCTACTCTCAATGTAGGGATCAGGAAGTCCAAGGGTAGCACAGCATTTTGGCCAAATACCATCTGAAAGGGAGTGGCTTGGAGTACCGTTTTGTAGGCCACTCGGTATGCCCAAACAGCATGGTGTAGCTGTTTGTCCCAATCAGAGCGTTTAGTGTTCACTAATTTCGTCAGTACATTGCATAAAATCTTATTAGTGCTCTCAGCTTGTCCATTAGCTTGAGGGTGATAAGGGGCAGACTTCTTGTGTATTACCAAGAATTCTTGGAGTAGATTTTCAATCACTTCGTTCAAGAAATGAGTGCCTCTATCACTTACAAGCTCTATGGGTAGCCCGTATCTCGTGAATACATTCTCAAACAAGAATTTGGCAGTTGTTTGAGCATCGTTCTTGGTTGTAGCCTTTACCTCTACCCACTTGGTGAGATAATCTGTTGCCACAATGATGTATTCCGCATGAGAACCCTTAGCTGGGGGATTAATAGGACCTACGAAGTCTATTCCCCACTTAGAGAATGCACGTCCACCCATCATAGGTTTCAGTGGCATCTCATCTTTGCGTATAGGATACTGAGTCCTCTGACAGACATCACACCGTTTCACATAGGTATGTGCATCCATGTGAAGGGTAGGCCACCAGAAGCCCGCAAATAGTATCGCCTTGATCACCCGATCTGGTCCAAAGTGTCCTCCTGCTACACCTTGGTGAGCAGTTTCCAAGATCTTGAGATATTCACTTTCATGGACACACAATCTCAGGTAACCATCTTTACCGCGCTTATATAGATTATCACCTATGAGTGAGTAATCCTAGGCTTCTTGTTCTAAACTCCTTTTCCTAGCTAGAGTCATGTCTGGAGGGAATGTGTTTGTCCTCAGGAAGGATACGAGAGGTTCGCTCCAATCTGGTACAATGGATACTTGATAAAGAGTGGCGTGTTCCACAGGTGGCTTAGTGCAACAGATTGGGCATTCCTTACACAACTTTTGGACATCAGCTTCCATAGTTGGCCAATGTACTCCGAGTCTCTTGAGGGTCTGTAAAGTTCGCTGCTTTGAGTAGTGTTGGTCTAACGCACCTACATGTGCTAATTGCAACCATTTAGCGTATTCATCCTCTTCTATGCAACAAGCCAAGATCCCTTGATCTGTGTGCTTGTACATGCTTCCTGCCATGATGTGGTACTTTTGGGCTTTTACAACTTCTCTATTCCGAGTGATTTCATTGTAGTTTATGCCACGAGCTTTCCGACAAGCCCAAGAGCTCAAAAAATGGATTTCGTATGGAAAAGTTATGACTGTTCAGGGTTCAGGGGGTTAAAACAGGATTCAAACTGGCTGACAGATCCTAAGATTTTCTCCCAAGACACAAGTGTAGGAACCTCAAAAACGCTAATGGATTGACTATTGTGCCCCAAAAATAGCCCCAAATTTTGAAATAAAAAACCCTATTTTTTTTTGGCCGAAAAGCCTGTCAATCGCGATCGACGGGTCTGTCAATCGCGATTGACAGAGGTGTCCGTCGGGGCTGTCAGTCGCGATTGACAGTGTCAATCGCGATCGACAGAGTCGATCGTGGCTGTCAATCGCGATCGACAGTATCAATCGCGATCGACACGTTTTCTGGATTTTTCGCCGAGATTTCAGTCAATCGGGGTCCTATCAGTCGCGATGGACACGTGGCTACGCGCAAAAGTCAATCAATCGTGGAATTTCAGTCGATCGCGATCGACGGTGTCAATCGCGATTGACAGAGGTGTCGGTCGTGGCTGTCGATCGCGATCGACAGTATCAATCGCGATTGACAGGGTCCTACGTGGCAGTCAGTCGATCGTGGAGGTCTGTCGATCGCGATTGACAGGGTCTGTCGGTCGCGATTGACAGGGTCTGTCGGTCGCGATTGACAGTGTCTGTCGGTCGCGATTGACAGAGGCTGTCGGTCGCGATTGACAGAAAACCTCGGAATTTTTCTACTGTTTTTAGTGTTTTAGGATGTGCTCCTTGTGCTTGTTCTAGTGGTGCACTTACTTTTGTGAAAAGCCAAAAATTTCTGTCAGTCGCGATCGACAGAGGCCTGCGACCGCGAGACAGTTTCTTCGAATTTCGTACTTGCGCGCAGCGTGCTGGGGATGATGATGATGGCAGTACCTGCAAGAATCACAACAACATGCAAAAACAGTGCAAGCAATATCGCTCTCTCGCTCTCTCTCACAAGTGGAATGGAGGAAATGAGGTGGAGATGGTGATATGATCAAAACTGAAAATTTTCGCGATGATGGAGATGGAGGTGGTAGATGGTGATGATGATGATGGTGATGAAAATGGTGAAGAAAGTAAAAGAAAATCGATGAGAGTGAAGAAAATACCTACAACTCCAACGCGTCAACTCTACGTCTTACCATCACACGCTCGTCCTCAAAGCTCGATCCCCGGCAACGGCGCCAAAATTTGGTGTAGCTCAGTGATGAGTAGCACCTCCTTTAATGTCAATCCGGGAAGACATGAGGATGGTATGAAGACCTCGAGCAAGTGGCGGCACAAGTGCGTGAGTGAGAAGCACACAAGCATGCACACACATACACACACACGCGCACACACGGCAAGACAAAGAGAGAGAATCAATGGAGCTTTTTAGATTACTTTCAAAATGCTCATACAAGTTCATTTCAATTACAATCTAACCTCAAAAATGAGCTCTCTAGCTCTTTTTATAGTTTTTGGCTAAGTTTTGGCCCTGTCCAGACCTAGTGTCCGGCCTAGTTAAAAATTAGGTTCCAGGGCTTATTTGAGGGCTCAAACGATATCTAAAAAATACGAAATTTGGCAGGTAGATACTTCTAATGCTCCTCAAGCTCAAGGACTCCTTGGCTTGCACAAAATGGAGCTACAAAAAGATGAAATGATATTTACAATGGTGCTTAGTGATGATAATCACTTTTAATGGGTGTAGAGGTTTTGAAAGATTAAGGTTGCCTTAGTGCTAAATCTGCGTGAGTGTTCATCAGTGCTTCTTTCTGAAGAAAATTGTTGGCCTACTTGCCGGATCGTCGTTGACTGCCTTGTCTGCTTGTGCTATCTCTTTTCTCGGACTCTCTTCTTGTGCTTCCTTGTCTTGTCAGTCCTTCAGCTCCGGCTCCAACACTAACCCTAGTGTAGCATGGGATATTTTAGCTAAGGCTACAATTACCATTCCACTAGGACAGCTACTAACCTTATTTCCTGGCATCCAATAGCAATTCTAGCAACAAATTGATCCAAGTTCAACTCGAGCACCTGCCACAGCTACCATTAATCTAGATTCTATTTCCACAGTCAATCATGCAGTCCCCTTAATTATTATTGGGTTTAAAATCATAAAATTTCACAGGTTCTTATTGATGGTGGGTATGATTCCATGGTGGATCATGCATTCCCCTTAAGTATTGCTTGGCTTAAAAATCATAAAATTTTGCAGGTCCTTATTGTTATTGTGGCAATCTGCAAAACACTAGGCTATAATCACATTGAAGTGGTTAACATTTTTTTATGCATGGTTGATCAATCGAGAGTCCACCTGATAGGACTTGTACATAATATCCCTATCACATTACAAGGCACAGTATTTAAAATGACTTTCATTGTTATGGACCTACCTGAATCAAGCTCAATTATAATTTACTATTCGGTCGACCTTGGCTTAAGCAAGCCAGAGTTTTGCAAGATTGTTCTTCACAAAAACTCATCTTTAAATGTAACCACCATAAATATGTGGTTCCTTTAGATGATATGATACCCTGTGAGATTCATGCATGACCCTATGTAGTGAAATCTGTGCATATGTTAGATGGCTTGTTTGATGATAAGGATAAAGCCTTTCTGACTTCCAAACAAGATTTTCTTTCCCTAAGAACGATAGATTTACAATAGGTGCTGGACCAATGGTCTCTCGTGACATGTGTAGTACAACCACTTGTGGATGATGCTGTTTGTGAAACTGGGGAACTCTCGGACACTAGGGATATTAAACATCTATTTCAATCTGTAGATGATCCCTCTACAACACAACAATCTTGTGTGCCAAAAGACCAGTTAGTGACTTGCCATCTAAGTGATGAAGCCAATCCACATCCGGTTAAAATCAAAGCTAGCGTGACTCCTGCTTTTTAGGAGGATCTACTAAACATATTAAAAGAATGTACAAATGTTTTTGATTGGGACTATAGAGACATGAAGGGCTTAGATCCCCAAATTTACCATCACTTAAAATATGATGCTTGCCTAGTCAAGCAACACAGTTATCGCATGAATCCTAAAAATGCTCGATAAGTTAAGGAGGAAATAGATAGGTTATTGCGAGTTGGATTTATTGTCCCAATGGAGCACGTTGAATGGATTTCACGAATTATGATAGTACCTAAAAAGAACAAGCAAGTATATACATGCATTGACTATAAATAATTGAATGCAGCTACTGTGCCTGATCCATTTTCATTCCCATTCTTGGATAGCATGCTAGAGAATGTAGCTGGAAGAGAAATGTACTCATTGTTAGATGGATACACTTGTTACAATTAGGTTAGGATGGCTGAAGTAGATATATCCAAGACTTCCTTCATCACTAATTGGGGGTTTATGCATGTTCAATAATGTGGTTTGGCCTTCGTAGTGTTGGAAGAGATGGATGGATATCTCAAGGAAGTGAGGTGGTAGTGTTAAAACCGGCTTTGTACCTACCCTATTTTACTTTAGATTTTGATAGTAGGCCATTTTAGCTTGCAAACGACACCAAGAAAGTACCTATGTGCTTTGGAGTTGATCCTTCAAACAATTGAATCAAGATTGACTACTTCACAAATAGCTTGTCTCACAAAACTTGTTATTTTGGTCTTGACACCTGCTACCTCGCTTACCTACTTCATATAGCTGGTCAAGTATCCACACTAGCATTTTAATAGCTAAGCTCCCGATCTCTGCTAGGTATTACCCATACTAGATCTTCTTATGAGGCTGGGTGAATCGGTCTTTTGCCAGAAATGCGAAGTGTTGAAGGCACGTCCGTAGTGGTATGGCGATGTTGGGGGTGAGAGCACACATTTCTTTCAACTTCTTGAGTTTATTGTTCTTCATAGACTCCGGTATCAAGGGATCTCGATCGGAGGGTACATGGGTGCCATACATCTGAAGGGCCTCCCTGATTAAAGTGATATTCAACTCAAACTTCTTCATTTCCTCCTGGTTTGATAGAGAGGGTACTAGGAATGTGCCTGAATGATCTTTATCTCCTGTAGCCTTCAGAGTTGCAATCAAGTAATAGCACCTAAGGAAATCAGGTTTAGGCAAAGCTGCACTAAAATAATCTTGCAATCCCGCTTTTTGCCAGATATCTTGAAGAGGAGCTACATTCTATAATGCTTCAAATTCTCGTGAGAAGAATTGAAAGGTCCACCAAACTCCTCCAAATTCCAACTTGGATTCCCAAATATGATCAGCATCTCCCAAATCTCCTGGCATCTCATTGAACCAATGAGAATGTCCTTTCACTCTTTCTGTTAGGCCACTCGGCGGATCCGAGATGGGAATCCTTCGCACATTTAGGAATTCTTCAGGCCTCGCTGTCAGTGGAGCCTCCACATGCATGGTATCCCAATTGCTTTGAGTACTAGTGCCCGCTTGGGAGCTTGTTCGTGCTGCTGCTGCCATGAGACTTCTGATGCTTATCTGCTAGAAGAAGAAAGGCACATTATTGTTGCATAGGAAACAAGATGTAATGGTGTTCCCTTCACAATACTAACATGACAATCCAGATGGTTAGTGGTAAGAGGTGAAGTGTTTGTGATAGATATGAATGGTGGTTAGTGGTTAGTGTCATCTTAGATGCATGCTTTGGATATGTAATGTACTCAGAATGCACCTACATCAGAGTGGATGGATTTACAAAATTGGGTCGGGGCTTTGATACATGGTTTATGTCTCCAAGCTTTGATAGAGGATTCGTAGCTCTTAGAGCTGATGACAGGGAAAGACTTATGAACTAGATTGTGCTGGATTTGGGACCTTTTGGGCACCCATTTCCAGACATATCTAGGTTCGACTGAAGGTCTAGTAGTGAGAGGTGTTGGTATCTTCCCTGAGTTATTTGCCAAGGGTACTTGTGAGTGTTGATTTACGTTAGTGACTGGAGGTGAAGTTATTTGGGCTTGTAAGCAGGCCTTGGGTACCCATATCCATCTAGCATTAGGGATAGCCTTCATTGACCGTTTAGGGACCCAAATAGAAATGGTAGAGCTAGGGTGTTGCCTAGGGAACTCTTTCATTTTGGTCCTTGATGGTGTGGCTTGCTTGATGCTTTTTTGAGAACTTGTCTCTGGATCCGTGGTTTTTTCCCCCTTGCGTATCCAGCTCTGCTTCATGCCACAAGGTACTTCATAATGCCCAGGTTGGTGCTCATGCTTCTTGGTCATTGGTCTCCTTAGTGTCGTGTGATGCTCAGCCTGCCTTTTTAGAATCTTCTTTGGAACAACTGGGAACTCCTCATTGACTTCTGTTCCTTCGGTAAGAGTGACAATCCTCTGCACCATAGAACTTTGGACAAGAACAACATTGTTATCTTCATGTGGATTCCTGGAGGGACCAGGAGTTGGTGCCTTTTCTAATGGTTTGACAGCTTGATTTTCTAATTCAATTGTAAGGCGGCTTTGGCCTGCCCAAACCTGAAGAAGTCCACTTCTTAGGTTGAGGTTGAGTGCGTGATCATAGATCTAGTCTTGGCATAAGACAAGAGGTTCGGTAAGATCCTCGTCTTCACACGCTAGCACTTTTGCTGGCATTAGGACCTCTTGAATGTAGAGGGGAAGTTCCACCTCTCCCATGCAAGGGGTTTCAACTCCTCCTAATCCTATTAGATATGCTTCTAGGGGTTTTACCTCCAATTGCAATTGTTGGCAGTAAGAGAGCCGAACTGCACTAGTGGCTGCTCCTGAATCAATTAAAGCTCTCACGGTCCTTGCAATCTCTCCTTGTCCTACTTCTAGGGTCACAAATGGTCATCGATCAATTATCTTATGGGACCGTTTACCTGTAGCCTCACACATGGCTATGTGATAACCTAGAGTTTCATGAGCGTCAGGCATGGGTTGATCTCTACCTTGCCTTCTCAATTTCATTCGTCGAATCCGTTCTAAAGCTTTGGCCTGTGCCTCTTCTCCAATTCGCTTTTCCTCTTCCTTACGTTTCCTTGTAGTATTGAGTCGATTTAGCATTTCTTCATTTAGGGGTTCTTGATATAACTTGACTCTGCATCCGCTTATGTAGCTAGGGAGAACATCGCCTTCTAAAGTGGCTAGTTGTACTGCTCCACTAGTTGAAATCCTATTTATGACCATAGGTCCATAGCCACGCTTCTCTAACTTTCTCGCATGTTGCTTCAGGGTGTAGACTAGTACTAGATCTCCTGCTTTCAAGCCTTTATCCTTCACATGTGTATCAAAATACGCCTTTTGCCTCTTCTTGGCTGCATAGATTCCTACTGCAGCTCTCAATCGTGTCTCACCTAAACGTTCAAGATCAAAGATTCTAGAGGAGAGTTCATGGCCTCTCCAGTCATGCTCCTGTGCTACTTCCAATGTAGGTATCAAAAATTCCAATGGTAGCACCGCATTCTGGCCAAACACCATCTGAAAGGGTGTGGCTTGGAGTACCGTTTTATAGGCAACTCGATATGCCCAAACAGCGTGGTGTAGCTGTTTGTCCCAATCAGAGCGTTTATTATTCACCAATTTGGTGAGCACATTACACAAAATCTTATTTGTGCTTTCAGCTTGTCCATTAGCTTGTGGGTGATAAGGGGCAAATTTCTTGTGTACTATCAAGAATTCTTGGAGGAGGTTTTCTATGACTTCATTCAAGAAGTGTGTGCCTCTATCACTCACCATTTCTATTGGCAATCCGTATCTAGTGAACACATTTTCAAATAAGAACTTTGCTGTTATTTGAGCATCATTCTTTGTAGTGGCTTTCACTTCTACCCACTTGGTTAGATAGTTTGTGGCCACAATGATATACTCAGCATGTGAACCCTTAGCTGGGGGATTAATAGGACCAATAAAGTCTATTCCCCACTTAGAGAATGCACGTCCACCCATCATAGGCCTCAATGGCATCTCATCCTTGTGTATAGGATACTGAGTCCGCTAACAAACCTCACATCTCTTCACATAGGTATGTGCATCCATGTGAAGGGTGGGCCACCAAACTCCTGCAAATAATATTGCCTTGATCACCCGATTTGGACCAAAGTGTCCTCGTGCTACACCTTGGTGAGCAGTCTCTAATATCTTGAGGTATTCGCTCTCAATCATTGGTGATAATTTATACAAACGTGGTAAAGATAGTTATCTAAGACTTATGTTCCAAACTCCTTTGTCTAGCCAAAATCATATCTTGAGGGAATGTTTTTGTCCTCAGAAAGGCTACTAATGGTTCACTCCAATCTGGTACTAAAGATATTTGATATAGAGTAGCATGTTCCACTAGTGGTTTAGTGCGGTAGATTGGGCATTCTTTGCACATCTTATGGGCATCAACTTCCATAGTTGGCCAATGCACTCCTAGTCTCCTTAGTTTCTGTAGGGTTCGTTGTTTTGTGTAGTGTTGCTCTAATGCACCCACATGTGCTAATTGCAACCACTTTGCGTACTCGTCCTCTTCCACACAACAGGCTAATACTCCTTGCTCCGTATGTTTGTACATACTTCTTGCCATGATATGATACTTTTGAGCTTTTACTATCTCTCTATCTTGAGTGTTTACTACTAGATGCTTAGGCCCATATGTGAGTACTGGCACTAATGGCTTAGCCCACTGAGGTACAACTTCTAAATTAAACAAGTAAGCATCAGGTAAGTCATCTGATACTCCTTGTGAGGCCTCTCCTGATGTGAGCCTCGAGAGGTAATCTGCTCTCATGTGGGTCTTGCCTTTCCTTACCACTACCTCAAAGTCATATTCCATTAGTAAGAGGAACCATCTTACTAATCGACCTGTATTGCATGGCTTGTTTACTAGGTATAGTAGAGCTTGGTGATTAGTAAAAAATTTAAACTTGTTTGCAAGCAAATAGTGTCTAAACTTTTTAACTGCATACACCATGCCTAATCCTTCTCGTTCAGTAGTGGTATAATTTCGTTCAACTGCATTCAACTGTCTACTAGCATAGGCAATTGGAAGATCCATATTACTTTCACCAGTAGGTTGTGCAAGTACGCATCCAATAGCATAATTGGAGGCATCCACATGAACATGGAATGGCTTGTTCCAATCTGGTGTGGTCAAGATTGGTGTTGAACATAATCTTCGTTTAAGCTCATTGAAGGAATTCTCACATTCATCAGTCCACTCAAAGTTAGTCAAAAGTCCGTACATGGGCTTTGCAATGACAGCATACATGTGAATGAATCGACGGTAGTAACCACAATGTCCCATGAAAGCTTGCACTTCTTTGACATTCTTTGGTCTAGGTAACTCTGCAATAGCTCTCACTTTCTCCTCATCTGTGGATATGCCATTCTTTGACACTATCTGTCCTAGAATCTTGCCTTGCCTGACCATGAACACACACTTTTCTGGGTTTAGGCAGACTTGATATTCTCTACACTTGTCAAAGATTTGTCTGAGTTTAGGTATATGGTTCTGTCTAATGTGGGAATGAGCACAAAGATCATCCACATAGACTTCCAAATTCTTCCTCAAGAACTCTTTAAACACGTGGCACATCAGCCTCTGGAAGGTTGCAGGTGCATTGGTAAGCCCGAATGGCATTACCCTTATGCCCCACTCTGTGGCAAAAGCCGTCTTATGCTGATCTTCTGGTGCAATGGCTACTTGATTATAGCTAGAGAACCCATCTAAGAAGCTGTACACTTCCTTGCCTGCTACCCTTTCTAATAGATGCTCAGTGATAGGAAGCGGATAACTATCCCTGATAGTGGCTGCGTTAACCTTCTTCAAGTTAATGCATACACGTAATTTTCCATTCTTTTTGGGCACCACTACAATGGGGGAGACCCATTTAGTGTGCTCAATTTCATAGATGAATCCAGCTTCAACCAAGCGATCTATCTCCTCTTTGATCTTGGCAGCATAGTTGTCATTGTATGTGTAGGGCTTTTGTTTAGAGGGTCTGGCATCTGAGGTCATGGGGATTGTGTGTGAGCATATGTCAGGGTCTACACCTTTCAGGTCCTTGTAACTCCAAGCAAAAACATCTCTATATTCCCTTAGTAACTCTATCAACTCTTGCTCTTCTTCTTCCGACAGGTCATGTCCTATGTAGGTGCATCTTTCTTCTCCCTCTTCTATGGCTACAACTATTTTCTTGGTGGTTTCCTTGCTATCATAGGCCTCTCCTAATTGTGCCTCGCGTTTAGGCATTCTTATCACGACTCTCCTATCGTCTATCTCATATTTTTTAAAGTTTTCAGGAACCTCAAACAAGGATTCTTCTTCCTCCGGAGTGACTTCCTTCTTCTTCCTCTTCTTGCCTTCAGTTTTGGTGGTCACTCAGGTGGTTAATCTCACATCATTAGTGAGCTCTTCATGTCTCTTAGGGTAAACTTCTACCTCATAGAAGTATTCTTCCTCTGATGCAAATGGGGGGTCCATGATGATTGACTCTAAATCGGTGTCACTTGCATCCTCGAATGCATCAGTGCTAAGTTCGCATTCTTCTAAAAACGAATCTCCCATGATTGGCTCTATTGAGAAGACTGCAATTTCATAGCTATCCTCATCATAGTGGGGTGTCCATTGTTCTTCATTGATGGCTACATCCATGGTTGCTAAAATTTCCGCCCAGGGGTGAGGTTCAAACTCTTCGTCAGGAAATACTACAGGTGCATAGGCTGGGTCTTGAATTGATCTATGGGTTTCTTTTGCACCTACCTCTCGGGCTTTCTCTCTCTTCTCTTCTTCTACTGCTACCTTACACATCCATAAGTGAGTGTCTTCATGCATCCATGAGGATCCTGATCCTATGGAATGCACTGACTCAGTATCATCTTTGGCTCTATGGATGGGATTCCATTGGATAGGCGGTACATCTCTATGAGAGTAATCCTTGAGATTGACTTTGGTTGTAACACCTAAGTGTTGCAAATACAAGGAATTGGTTCCCCAATCCTCTACCACTTGCAACTACCGCATAAATGCTCTCCCCAAAATCATCTCGTAGGCTTGGTTTTGCTAAAGTCGCATATAGCAAAAGTATGCTCAAACTCAACACCACATGTAGTGAGAGTTATTCCTTCTAGCAATCCTAAGGGCCTCTCAATATGACCATCTGCCATCTGCAATTTCATTCTCGTCGGCCTAAGTGTTGACTTGCCCCAACGCTTCCATAGGGAAGTGGTAGCAATTGCAACTCCTCCACCTGAGTCCAAAATTGCTTTGGTTGTGTATTCCTGATGGGTAACTGGGAGATATGTATTTCCTTCTTCTCCTTCACTCATATCTCCTATCTTATCCAATGGTATTCCTGGCACTGTTCTATGTGATCCTACCTGGAAACGCGATTTCGCTATGTCTGGCACTTGTTTGGCTACGTGTTTCCACACTTCCGGCTTAACTTTGAGTAGCTCTTTGTTGCAGAGCCAAAGAGCGCACAAAGCAGAGAAAAAGACGGGCCCCAAAATTTTTCCGAATCGGACTACATATTGTTGTATCATATTCATCCTTGTAATATATTTTTCCATGTAAATGCACTAGAGGAGTCCTCTAGATGCATCCCCACAGAAAAGTAGAGAATACCCATGTACAATAGTAGGAAATTAGTCTCTTAGTGAATAAAGTGCCGGTCTCTTGTGTGAAACGACCATTTTTAGGGCACTAGTATATAAGTCAAATGTGACTCTTTGTAAAGAACTTTTTGCCATTGTGAGAATAGAGAGCACAGAAATTCGAATTTGTGTCTTCTTCCCTCCTTATCTTCTTCTTCGCGAGCTTGTATGCATGTGTATTGCTTGGAAAGAGTGCTTGTGAGTGTTGTCTATCCTTGAGAGTGTTTCTTTGCTGTAGGAAAGGTGTGTGCGAAGTGTAGGAAGTGCTGAAGTGTAGGAAAGTATTCCCGCGACTCAATATTTCTCTCATAACTTGAAGTAAGAGCGTCGGAATTGAGTGAAACCACTGCCATTGGATGCGCCTTCTCGAGAGCTTCGAAACGCATATGCTATTCGCTATATTTGGAGTTCGGAGCTGGGAGAAAAGTCCAAAATACTGACGGCTGCTGCACCAAGTATCGTTTCGCCTTGACCAACAGTTGGAGCTTGTTTGGATAATTCATTGCCTCATTTTCATTCTTTGAGTAGTTCATTTGCATTGACCATTACATGATTGCATGTCTTCATACACTCGGCTAGGTTTGTATACTCTTTGGATTGATAATTAAAAGCGTGTATCCCCACTATATGCACTTGTGAGGGGATTGAGGTATAGTCTCTTTTTCCGCAAGTCCCTAAGTTGATGCTTAGGTCAACACACTTTTTGGCGCCGTTGCCGGGGAGTGACGAATCAAACCGAGGCATTTGTGTGATGGTAAGTAGCTTTTTGGCCTTGAAGCAAGAGGAGGAGTGGAAACCTTCTCTTCTTTGGTAAGTCATTTTCAGCCGCACTTGCTACTTCTCATTCTTGGAGTGTGTGTAGTGAGTTGTTAGTTTAGGGAAGTGAGTAGAAGGAGTAGAGTAGGAGTGAGTAGAGAGTGGACCAAGTCATTAGAGTAGATTTTAGTTTTGTTCAGTAAAGTTTCTTTTTTGTAAGCCAGAAAACTCCAACTATAAAAGCCAAAAAATTTCATTTTGCAAATCACTTGTGTGAACAAGTATCGAGAGTTCCTGTGTCGAGTATCGCGTGAGCTAGCAGAGATCGTGGGCGAGGAAAACAAGCAGTAGGGAAGTGCACAGAGCAAGGGAGTTTGACCAAGAGATCATAGGTGCTACCAAGGTAAACTAAACCACCCTTTTGATAAAAAATTCTCAGCATTTCAACCTAGGAAAGAAAAAACGATTTGCGCTGAGTATCGTTGGGGCTCTCAGGGGGCTAAAAGTTGTATGTTGATTGATACAGTGAGTGAGGGTAAGAGAGAAGAGCTAGGTGAGCAAGGGGGAAAAATCAAAATCTCAAAAACATCTACAAAAATTTGAAATAGGGTCAAGTATCATTTTTGCTCCCGCGGTCGAGTATCGCGATACTTGTCAAGTATCGTGGACTCCTGTGGTCGAGTATCGCGATATTTCCCTAATATCGGTATCGTCTCGATCAGAGATCGTTTGAGCCCAAAGATCGTGTATCGTTGGCTCAAGTATCGTGTTCCAGAGATCGCGATACTTGCCAAAGATCGTCGATCGTTGGGGTTAAAGATCGGTATCGTTTCGGTCAGATATCGTTTTGGCCAAGTATCGGATATCGTTTTCTAGGGATCGCGATACTTGCCAAAGATCGTCGATCGTTTGGTCGAGTATCGTGTGTCAAGTATCGTTTTCGTCAAATATCGTGTATCGTGGCCTGAAGATCGCGATACGTGTTAAGTATCGTGTATCGTTTGACCAAGTATCGTATTGACAGAGATCGTGTATCGTTTGGTCCAAGTATCGTGTATCGCGTCTCAGAGATCGCGATACTTACCAGCGATCGCGTATCGTTTTGAACCAAATATCGTCGATTGTGTATCGTTTTGACCAAAGATCATTGAGTCCAGAGATCGTTTTGCCAAAGATCGTTTGGGGAAGTATCGTGTATCGTTTTCTCCCGAAGATCAAGTATCGTCGGCGATCAAATATCATATATCGATTGGACTCAGGTATCGTGTATCGTTTTCACACAGATATCGTGTATCGTGTCCATCAAGTATCGTCTGGACAAAGATCGTTTGCCAGCGATCGTTTCCTCAGAGATCGTGAGGGTCAGGTATCGCATATCGTCGAAGGGTGAGTATCGCCAGTTCCAAGTATCGTCTGTAGCCAGAGATCGTGGATTTTGGAGGCTAAGTATCGTGACTTAACAAGTGAATTTCAGTCAATTTTTAGCCAAAATTCTTCTAACTCAGAGTGAAGGGTGCCAAAGGCTAAAAGGTTAGCAAAGTCTGATCAGAGTTCTTAAGTGAATGAACTTGAGATCTGGAAGAACCCTAGGAAGCCGAAGAAGTGTAATTTCTTCCGTAGGGAGTGTAGCCGAACCAAGTAGCCGTTCACACTATTCGGAGACCTCCAGTGAGTCAGAAGGAGAAATTCCCATGGCTTCAGAGGATCTGCACAACACTGTACCCATGATTGGCCAGATGTCCATCATTGAGGGAGAATACAGAACTTCCTTAGAGTATGTGAACACCAACCACAATGAGATCCCTATCTATTTGGATGGTCTAAACAGATCAGTGGCCAGACTGAGGAAGGCTTCAGAGGCCTACATAGTGCCAAGACCAGCAGTTAAGTACATAGGAGGACTGTACATGGACAAACAAGACATTCAATACGTGGTCACAGAACACCCAGAAATCATTAATGAGCGTGGTGAGGAAAATAATGCTTCGAGCTTAAATGGATGTGGAAACGAAGAACAAGTAACTACTCCTAGAGGGAGATCTACAATTACTAAACTTTGGAGAGGAGACCTAATTCCCCAGGATGATACTCTAATAGATGTATATTTGATCAACGGGATGGAGCACCTGCTCAGAGCCCATTCCTCTATATGGGAAGCTGCTCCTAACCCAGTTACCATCTATGAGTTACAAGATCCTGAGTTCCCCACCATCATCACATATTTTGATAAAAATCACAGAAAATATTGGCCAATAACAGAATTAGAGAGAGCTGAGTTGAAATATCAGAACATCCCAGTGTTCCCCCCAAGGGACCAAGCCACTACGTCACGGAATCCACTTGGAACATCGCAGAACAGTTCATGTCAACAGTCGGGACAAACACAGCAAACACAACAAACCCAGATCCCTGTCAGACCACATGTGCAATTTGCAATGCCTGCCACCAATCCTAACTACCGGCCACAACCAGCTATAGACCCAAGACATGGAGTTCATGCTCCACTCAGACCACAGGTAGTACGAGGACCAGGCATACCAATAGGAAGACCAAATTACCCTGTAATGCCGAGACAACCTGAAGCAGGAAGGAGACTAAGGCCGATCCAAGTGGCCAAGTGCATGAGAAATCATTATGATGGCTCTAGTGAACCCTATAATCACATAGCAGAATTTAAACAAGTAGTTAGAGCCGAGCAGGTAGATGACTTCATGATTCAATATGAGTCTTTTGGCCTTACCTTGTGAGACACAGCTTTGGCCTGGTTTCAGCCATTGGATCCAAATACCTTTCAGAACATGGATCAGGTATATCAAGAAATGATTGAAGAATTTACCAAATCTGGAATTAAAAACAATTCTTCGTCATTAATCCACAGCTTCAAACAAGTCCCTACCGAGTCAGTGAGATTGGCAGCAAGGAGATTCAAGCAGTATGTGGATAGATGCCCCGTAGAAGAGAGACCGACGCAAAACAAAATGGTATCATTATTCTTGGATGGACTGTTGAACGGGACCTTGAGGTCATTGGTGTATGTAAAGAGAGTTCAAACCTTGCAAGAGTGCATGAAGGAATGTATAGACCTAGAAGATAACCTTGCAGAAGATTTGAAAATACCCCAAGGTAGTGTGAAAAGCGAAGAGTCAACAAGTAGCACATCAATCCCCAAAAACAACGTAGAGGAAATTGCTGACTTGTTAGCAAAAAAACTGAATGTTCAAGGACAGAGGAATTATCCCAACAATCCTATAAGAGTGCCTATGCTTAGAAGATGCATACAGTGCGGAGGAGATCATCCTTCTCATATGTGTACTAGGGGAGTAGTCCCACCACCTGCCTATACTCCTCATAGACCCTCTGTCCCCGGACCGCTACAATATTGCAGTATAGAGCAGAGATACACAAACCATAGCACCGAGAACTGCCCTTACAATAGACAAACCAGACCCACCCAGCCTTATGTGAGACCATTTGGATATCCGCAGAACCAGCAGGGAGGAGAAGCCTTTAGATATCCCTCATATCAGCCGCAGGCACCAATACCACGACCATACGCATATCAGGGATATACGCAACCTCAACCAGTGCTAGGACAACAACCGCCCCACCCTCAGAACGTTGTCCCAGTTAAGATAGCGCAACCAGAGGAAAACCTAGAAAGAGCAATAGTACCAGCCACACCTTTGACTAGTAGTGAACCATATGACTCATTTTACGAACCTAGTCAAGGAACATACCCTGGTTATGAGAGCTCAATAATGGAATATGGGCAACAATATGACCCATATGCTTATGGCATGGAGATACCCGATAGTTCTTACGGACACGAGCAGGATTATGTGCCCTTAATGTACACAGCTCCTAGAGCAACCATGCCACCTCGACCAATGAATAGACCGCCTGTACCCAGAGGACCATGCTACAGATGTGGAGGTGACCACTATATTAGAGAATGTACATTACCAAACCCACCACCACCACAACGAATTTGGGAAGGCTACTGTAGCGAGTGTGGTAAGGAACATCTTTTCAGAGATTGTCCTAAGAACCCCAACAAAGTCACATCTAACGTGCAGATTAATGTGATAGAAGTGATTGAATCATCAGGGAGCGACAAAGAGTACACTATACCTTTAAAAGCCATAACAAGAGCAAAGGCTAGAGAGAACCCTAATAAAACAGATGAAAGTAATCAAAGTGACAGAGAGAGAAATATACCCATCCCTCACAGAGTAGAAGACTCCGAAGAACCAGAGAAAAGTATCGCCAGTAAAAGATCTCAGAGATGGAAGAACCGGAGAGATAAGATAAAAGAAAAAAAGTTATTACAAAAGAAGGAAAATGAAAAGAGTAGACAGAAACCAACGAAGGAACCGCAAGTGGAAGAAGAAAATAAAAATGAGAATAAAAGTGAGGAGGTAGGATCAGTATTAGCAGATCCAATGCCTGAAGAATTA
The DNA here is from genome assembly GCA_020310875.1 of Ceratopteris richardii. Classification (NCBI taxonomy): domain Eukaryota; kingdom Viridiplantae; phylum Streptophyta; class Polypodiopsida; order Polypodiales; family Pteridaceae; genus Ceratopteris; species Ceratopteris richardii. Next base: position 156,381,220 of record CM035420.1, on the reverse strand, counting down.
GCCATGTGGATTCAGGCATACAAGGCGAGAATAAAAGCAGGACCTACCATAGAACAACATGAGAGAGAGTATCCGAGAGGTGACTTAGAGAAAGAAAGACTGGAAATCTGCAAAAAATTGATAGAAGTTGCTCAACAAACATTAGAAAAACCCGCATCACCTTTACCAAACAACCGAATTTCCGAAGAAAAATTCCAAGAGTGCCTAAACACTCAGGAAAAGCCTAACATAAATAGACCTCTGAATGATGAAATTGGTATTGAGAGAAAGGAAGGATCCATAGTCCCTGAAATAGAAGGAGACTGGACTAAGGATCTATGGGCACGAGTTCAAGAGGACAAGTGGAAAAAGGTAGAAGGAATGGAACCGCCCTTTGAAGAATTAGAAGCAGAAAACGAAATAGAGGGTTCAATACCTGAACTCAATTCAGAAGAAATTTTTCCAATGGATGCAAGTGACAAAGAAGAGGAAGATGTAAAGGAACTACCCAACTACACCGGGGAGTACGAGCACAACTCAGAATTGTATCGCATTCCATCAATAGCGAGACGAGAAACGAATCCATCAGTTCAAACATCGGAGATCATACAACGTCTTAGAGAGGTGAAAATCCCATGTACCCTAACATTCGAGGAACTGTTAAAGGTAAAACCACATTTAAAAGAGAAATTGATCAATCAATGGGAAGTCAAGGAGGAAAAGAAAGAGGTAGCTGATGAAGTGAAAACGATGAGAATTCCAGTGGATAAGGTAGGAGACTTTAGCAAAGGAGATGAAGGAAATACATGCCTACCAATCACCTATAGGGGTTACACTACCAAAGCCATACTAGATTCAGGAGCTGGTGTTGGCATTGCTACCAAAGAAATTTGGGAGAAATGGGGAAAACCAGCATTGAGACCAACACATATGAAAATACAAATGGCAGATGGACATACGGAAAGACCCTTAGGACTGTTGGAACGAGTAGTCTTCACCACGTGTGGAGTAGAATTTGAACATACTTTAGCAATATGTCACTTTGAAAGGCCAAGCAATTATGAAATGATCTTGGGAAGGCCATTCATGAGACAGCTAAAGGTCGTACAAGATTGGGGAAAAGATGCAGTATATCTACAACACGCAGGAACCACCACTAGGATAAACCTACATACATACACATATCAAGATGTGCCACCTCTGCAATGGAATCAAATCCACAAAGAGGAAGATGATCAATCTATTCATAGTGCAGGTTCTAGTGATCAATCCTGGATGAACGAGGACACTCATCTATGGATATGTCAAGCTGCAAAGAAGGAAGAAGAGAGAGGAAAAAGTTGGCAGCAGAAACAAGGAATAGTGAGATCGGTACAAGATCCGGCCTATATGCCACAAGTATTTCCAGACGAAGAATTCGAACCTCACGGTTGGATGGAAATCTTAGCTACCCTCGATGTCTGTGTAAACAAAGAAGTAGTAACCATGAACGAATGTATTGACGAGGAGGGTTATGACATTAGCCTGTATATGGTAGTCCTTCAGGAGGCAGAAGAAGGAGAAGTGATCGAGAAAGATTGGAAGGAGGACTACGAGAGCATTGAAATGGAACCAGAACCCATGGATTTAGGGATTAATACCACCAACATAGATATCACTGCCAATGAAAAACATAAGGAACTCACACAAAAAGAAGAATTAGAAGTTGAAAGGGAATTAGAAGATGAAGAAAACAAACCCCAAGACCAATTTGAGGTACCAGCTCATTTTAAAAAATATGAAGTGGAGGAGAGGAAAATTGCTATTCAAATGCCTAAAAGAGAAGCACAACTTGGAATAGCATACGATAATAAGGAACAAACCAAAAAAATAGTTGTAACCATGGAAGGAGGAGAGGAACGATGTACCTTCATAGGACAGGATGTCTCATTAGAAGAAGAACAAGAGTTAATTCGACTCATAAGAGAATACCGGGATGTCTTTGCTTGGACTTATAAGGACTTAAAGGGAGTAGATCCATCTATATGTGCGCATAGAATTCCCATGACATCCGAGGCCAAACCTTCGAAACAGAGACCATATACTTATAATGATGTATATTCAGCCAAGATAAAAGAAGAAATAGATAAGTTGTTAGATGCTGGATTCATCTACGAAATTGAGCACACGGAATGGGTATCACCCTTGGTGGTTGTGCCAAAGAAAAATGGGAAGTTAAGAGTGTGCATCAATTTGAAAAAAGTGAACGCCGCAACCATAAGGGATAGCTATCCCTTACCAATCACTGATCATCTCTTGGAAAGGGTAGCAGGGAAGGAAGTTTATAGTTTTCTGGATGGCTTTTCAGGGTATAATCAGGTAGCTATTGCTCCTGAGGACCAACATAAGACTGCATTTTCAACTGAATGGGGAGTATACGCCTTTAGAGTCATGCCTTTTGGTTTAACGAATGCCCCAGCTACATTCCAAAGATTGATGTGTCATGTGTTCAAGGAATTTCTGAGAAAAAGCATGGAGGTATACGTGGACGATCTTTGTACATATTCAGCTATACGATCAGAGCACATCCCTGAACTTGAAAAGATTTTCGCTAAATGTCGACAATATCGAGTATGCCTCAATCCTGAAAAATGTGTCTTCATGGTGCGACAAGGGAAAATCTTAGGACATATTGTTTCTAAGAATGGAATTTCCACAGATGAAGACAAAATTAAAGTCATTTTGGATTTACCGAGACCTAAAACTGCTAAAGAAGTTCAAGCATTTATGGGACATTGTGGTTACTATCGAAGATTCATACATATGTACGCCATAATTGCTAGACCTCTTTATGCGTTATTGACTCTATTCAATTGGACCGAAGAATGCGAAAAAGCTTTTAATGAGTTGAAGAATCGATTGAGTTCAGCACCTATTCTTCGAGTCCCTAACTGGAATAAACCGTTTCATATTCATGTTGATGCTTCCAAGTTTGCCATTGGTTGCATCTTAGCTCAACCAGCTGATACAGGTAAATTAGACCACCCGATAGCCTATGCCAGTAGACAGTTAAATCAAGCGGAACGCAATTATACTACTACGGAGAGAGAAGGCCTAGGGATGGTATACGCAGTCAAGAAATTCAGACATTACTTACTGGCAAACAAATTCAAATTCTTCATTGATCATCAAGCCCTATTGTACTTAGTCAACAAGCCTTGCAATACAGGACGACTAGTACGATGGTTTTTATTGCTAATGGAATTTGATTTTGAGGTAATAGTCAAGAAAGGAAACACCCACATAAGGGCACACCACTTATCTCGTATGACCCATGGAGAACCACCCATAGGAGTTCCTGATGATCTGCCAGATACTTATCTTTTTAACCTGGAAGTATGTCCTCAATGGGCCGAAAAATTGATCCCGATACTTACACATGGACCTAAAGATGGAATCACGCCAAACCAACGGCAAGATCTCTGGAGGACCAAAAACCTCCACATTATTGCGGGAAGTTTGTATCACCAGGATTCAAGCGGACTGCTGATGAGATGCGTGGAAGAAGGGGAACAAGAAATGTGGCTTCAGAAAGCACACATAAACCAATGGAACACTCATTTGAATGCGAATGGAACGTGGCAAACACTCAAGAGATTTGGTATATATTGGCCAACCATGCAACGAGATGCACATAACTATGTGTCAACCTGTCAAACCTGTCAAGAACAAATCCCAGACGAGAACTCTACATTATGCTATTCTACAGTAGCACCAAGGTGGAGCATGCCTCTAGTAAAGTTCTTGAAAACTCGAGAGTACCCTGACGGAGCTACCTTAGCAAGGAAACGTGCTCTTGAAGAACAGAGTAAGGATTACGCCATCATAGGAAAACAACTTTTTAAACGCGGGAAGGATAACCAACTAAGAATGTGCATTCATGAAAATGAATATCTCGCTGTCTTAGAAATGGCACATGCAGGAGCTGCGGGAGGACATTTCTCAGCAGACAGAACGGTCAAGATGATTCTCTTTGCAGGCTTGTGGTGGCCAACTCTACATATGGATGTAGAGACATATGTGAGAAGCTGCGAAACATGCCAGAGAGCGAAATATCCCATTAGAAGAGACAACATGCCGTTAAGACCCATGGTTTGTGCAAGAGCATTTACCAAGTGGGGAATTGACTTCATAGGACCTATCAATCCACCGGCCAAAGGATCACATGCTGAATACATCATAGTAGCCACCGACTACTTAACCAAGTGGGTAGAAGCAAAAGCCACTAGAAAGAATGATGCTCAAACCACAGCAAAATTTCTCTTTGAGCACATTTTCACACGCTTTGGACTACCGATTGAGATAGTGAGTGATCGAGGAACGCATTTCCTAAACGAGGTTATTGAGTCGCTAATGAATGACTTTCTTGTGATTCATAAAAAATCAGCCCCATACCACCCTCAAGCTAATGGACAAGCTGAAAGTTCCAACAAGGTACTATGTACTGTATTGACAAAGATTGTCAATAATGGAAGGTCAGATTGGGACAAACAATTACATCACGCAATTTGGGCCTTCCGAGTGGCATATAAAACGGCCATTGGAACTACACCTTTCAACCTAGTGTATGGGCAGAATGCAATTTTGCCAATTGACTTCTTAGTACCTACATTGAAAGTGGCCCAGCAATATGAGTGGAACGGTCATGAATTGTCTCAGCAATTAGATCAAATTGAAAAGCTGCACGAGAGTAGATTGCAAGCGGTAGCAGGCATTTATGCCGCTAAACGGAGACAAAAGGCTTATTATGATGCACACATAAAAGACAAGGGACTAAAAGAAGGCGACTTAGTCCTAGTATACACCCTCAAACAACATGCAAAGAAGCTCCAAAAACGCGGATATGGACCCCTGATTATAAATCGAATCTCTACTAGTGGTGCAGTCAATCTCGCCACACTAGACGGAGACATTCTTCCCAACTACATCAGTGGATGCAGAGTGAAAAGATTCATGGAGCCTTTGACGGATCAAATGCTAGCACGACTGTTAGGAGCTCAAAGTAGGAAAAAGGAAGAAGAACGAATACGAGAAGAAGTGAGACAGGAAGCCCTAGAACGCATCAGAAAACGGAAAGAGTGGATGAGAGAAAGAGACGAAAGATATCGTAAAGGAGAAGAACTCATCCCAATGGCTAATTTTAGAGCCACTGAGAACTCAGGGCAACAAAAAAGACAACCTTACTTGAATCTGGGAGCAGGACGAAAAGAGTACCACTTAGTGGATGCTCTCATAGACACAGGAGCAGCAATAAGCTGCATCAGATTTTCTTTGTCTCAGAGACTTAAAGAGGAGTTACGCCCATCGAAGGCACAGCTAATAGGAATAGGAGGAAAAATTACTCAATGCATAGGTGAGATAACCTTACCTCTACATATGGGGAACAACACTATGGAACAGAGACTCTTAGTATGTCAGGACCTGGATCTGCTTGAAGATGTTGTGTTAGGTCAAGATTGGATCTATGAATATGAGGTAACCATTCAATTGGCTTTAGGATACATCTCTGCCAGAATAGGACCTCGTGAGGTATTTAGTTTGCTAGACGAACGACCACCCAAAGCCGCTAATATAGAGCCAGAAGTTCATCCCAATGAACAAAGTCATGATTGTATGTTCACTAGCACTATAGAAACCCCATCGTCAAGTACTTCATGTGAGAATATCGTGAGTCCTGTGTGCACTCCATCTTTGAGTATAGAGAGTCACAAGAGTGCACAGGAACATGAAATTAAGCCCAGTGAAACACAAGGCACAAGAGAGAATACTCCTCTGCAAGAATTGAAGTCTACACCTATGAAAGTATACCCTATTCCACATTCTACACTAGCTTGGATAAGGAAGGATCAAAAGAAGGCATATCTTCAGCAACAGAAAAGTCTTCGACATCAGCGTGTCCAATCGAATAAGAAGACAAAGAATTTCGAACACTTCAGTCAACCACGACTCACTAGCATATGGATCCCAAAGAAACTGATAACTGCACAACCTGATCGAACACAAATGTGGATCCCAAAGTCATGTACTCCAAGGACGACCATCCCAAACAAGGAACATCCTCAGAAGGGCTATCACCATCAACATGGTCAACAGGCACACCAGCCGAGAAAGAGGACCTATTGGAGGAAGAAGGAATCTACAGATGCAATACAAACCAATTTGAGATTCCCAAAACAGAATAAGCAGACGTACTACCGAAGAAGAACCACATTCATCAAAGAGGTGGAGAATACAGTCCATTCCATCCAAGTGAAGCAGATTTGGGTGCCGAAGGATCCCGCAACTTGCATGCATAGAGCTACAAAATCCAATTGCACACATGAGGAGTTGTCGAGATCCAAAGTATGCATGATAGGGCCACATTACAAGGCCAAGCATTCGGCACGTCTTTCTTCTACTTCCGGATAGTCACGCACAGTTTCCCTTTGGAAATAGGAGAGCACTTGTACATACATAAAAATATTACTCCAAAAAAAAAATTACTAACCGCTTCGGCTATGGACTAACTTTTATGTTTTCTTTTCAGCAAAAAATATAAAAATACATGAAAAAAAATTCAGGTATTACCTTTCTCACACCCACGGGAAAGGGACGGCACCATGCACTCGGAGCAACATCGAATTATTAATCAACATATGGAGGAGGATTTCTGAAAAACATATGGATACTAATTCATACTCTATATTGAGTGCAGATGGCTTCCACTGATTCCGAATCCACACAGCAAGAAGAGGTGCAACTTCTTCCGATGGAATCGGTAACAAAAGCAAGAGGTCACTGGTTCAGGGACGATCAACCAGTGGCGGAGCTAATTTTCATGGCTACCATCAAAATCATGGACACGGACCATTACTTCCCTATCATGTCCCAAGATTTCAAGACAATAATACAAGGACTACCTCATATTGAGGACGTATGGACACAAGCGGGCATAGAGGCATTCCTCAAGTTACCTATATATGTACCAGATTTTCAGAGGTGTACACAGGTAATGAACACCATGCAGCCTGCTGCAACAAAAATCTCAGTCCCAGAAGCGCAAGTATTGGACAAAGTCGGGACATGGAAGACCATACAATTCACACATGAATTGATTAATAAAGCTTTTGGATGGAATCAAGCAGGCATTACTAGTGTGAAGGAAGAATGCCATGATCCAAAGAAGAGATCATTCCTGGAAATCAATAGAATTGACATAGAGGATGCTGTACGGCTGGTGCATCAACACTTTTGTTTTCCAAGTATGCACAGGTACACTGCACCTCAAAAGATAGTAGTCCAACTACTATCGCATGCCATGAGACAGATAGGCAACAAAGTGAATCTAACAGGTTATGTACAAGAACGATTGTTTGAAGCCCAAAAGAAATGGGGCCAGAAGAAATTTTTGAATGGCAGTTCAGCTTTGACATTACTGATATATGAAGCTTTGGACATGAAGAACTGTTTAAGGGAGATGCCAACCTCACAAGGGCTGGCTAGATACGTGAAATCCGCCACAGTGCCCAAAAAGAAGAAAATTGTTACAGGTATGGAAGAGGCAGGAACTAGTTCTCAGCCAAGAATGAGAGGCACAAAAAGACTAAGAGAAGTCAAGACAGATGAAGAAGGAATACCTATGACAAAAAGAGTCCATGTACTTCCAAAGGTGACACTTGTAGGACAGAAACAAATCACGGAGGAAGAATTGACTAAAGCACTCGAAGAGACGCACAAATATACGGAGGGACAAGTCAACTTACCAGTGCAAGGTCATCACTATCAGCAGTCACAACAGGAGTCAAAAACAAAAAGAAGACTCACTAAAGTTCACCGATACCGCGAAATCGGATTAGACAACTCCAGCTCATCTACTCAAGACAAAGAAGAAAAGGACACATCATTGTTGGATGTGGATATTCGAAGCGAATCCAAAGATGATGGGCAATGGACCGAATTCAATGAAGTGGATTATGGTGAAGAACCAGAATGCCCCAAACCGATAGATCAAGATATAAAAATGAATCAGAAAACCACAAGCACAAAGACAGATGAGGAGATTTCGAAAAAGGAAAATGAAGATCAGGATATAGAAACGGAAGAACCATTCACACCAATCAGGGTTGTAGCAGAACCTTCCCCAATGGATGTCACGTTTCAGGGGAGTGCTACTAAAAAGAAGGAAGCAAAAGGCGATGATGAGGAACCCAAGATACAACTGCAAGTTAGACAGCCGCACAACGAGACACTCCAGGTGGCAGAAGGCAAAGATGTGCAAACAGGAGAGACTCCTAAAATAGCAAAGACATGGCTAAATGTAGACATAGCTCAGCTCAAACCTGTTGTGCAAGATATGATTCGAACGGCTCTAGATACACAACAATTAATGCTTGATGCTGATGAAGATTACGACCAAGCCATGCGAGACAAGAAGGAACTGGAAAGAGCAGGTAAGCATCTTTCTGAAGAACTATCCAAGGTGCAAGCACAAGCTCTGACAAAAGAAAAGGAACTTCAAGAGGTCAAATCACTAAACTACATGCTAGAGCGGGAGCAGACAAAATTGAAAGACCAAGTCCAGGAATTAACAAAGAAATTAGAGATGAGTGAGACTGAGAAGACACGTCTTCAAACACGCAGTAAAATCTTAGAGTCTCAGCTCAAGGCCAGTATGGAGGAAGCTGATAACATGCGACAACGAAATAAAGAATTAATGACAGCTCTTATTAGTGATCAACCATTGGTAATTGTTGATGACCCACAAAGAAATGTCAAAAACCTGGACGAGCAGATCACTAAATTACAAGACCAGCTCAGACAGGAGCAAGATGTCATAACGGATTGGGAAAAGAGGTATATGGAGGACACAGCGGCCCTCAGAATGAAATGGAAAAAAGCAGAAAATAACTACCTGCGACAGTGCAAGGAAGACACAGAGCACATGAACATTGTGGCCCAAGAATTAATGAAACATCAAGCAACTATTGCTAAAGCCGAAGAGGAAAACAAACAAAAAGATGATTTAATCAAACGACTTCAGGAGCAATTAGAGCAGCGAGCACAACAGGGGACACCAGTAGTTCCGCCAGGGACCTCGGCTACTGTGGAGGAAGAGGTACGCCCTCTCTCTCCCCCCTCGTATCATTCACCAATAAGGGAGGAAAAGGAGGTTCCATTAGAACCTAACACACGAAAAATTGCAGAGCTGAGCAGAACAGAAAGGGCACTACTGGTGTCCCAGCTTACGGCGGAATTTGAAGATCAAATCATCAATTTAATGAAAGAGGCTCAAATCGACAGCAAGCAACTGGAGCAAATACTAAGGCCATTCAATGTACCATACGGGCTTTTGAAGGAACAAACTAGGCATTACATAAAACATACTACAAATAAGGAACCTGATCACAATCTCCATTTTCGGTATGATACTTTTAAATATACTCAGGTAGAGTTTGAGGCAGCAAATCCAATTTGGAGAAGAAAGCTCTTGGAAAAGCACCCTACACTACGGGTACAGTGGGAAGCATCCCCGTATGAGCTTCAAGTAAACCCATCATTTTGCCCACTACCCCGTCGAAGAGCATGGATGCAATTTTGGGAAGGCCAGCGACAAGGTAGCATTAATAACCAATGGCTAAATTATCCGCTATTACCTAGTCCACCACACAACTACCTACCGACAGAGGAATACATGGTCAAAACCATGGAATTTTGGCTTGCAAGATATGCTACCGTTCCAGACCTAGCAGTCAAAATGACAAATAAAATATTTAGCATGCTCCTTACAGTAATTAAAGTGTTCCAACATGCACAGTATACATTTTTGAATTTCATCGGCATTACGCAGGGCTCGGAGGCTTTAATTTTTGATTTATCTACTATTCCCAGCCGGTTAACAATTATGGCATATTTTTCTCGTCTCATGTTTTTGCCATCGACATATATGCAGACATTTGAAGAAGCATTCTTTACGGGCTTCTTTGAAATGGATTCAGAGATTTTTATTAAAATGACCTCCAATTTGAATGCACGACTGGTGGCCTACGAGATAAGTTTCTTTGCTGACCATAGACAGGCACCAGAGGACGGAGTAAAGTCTCGACAATGGAAGGAGTTCATGCTATGTCACGCTAATCTGCTAAATCAAAGAGAGCAACAAGCCATTCAAACCTATACACGTCGCCACAAAAAGCCTGTCGGGGACGACAGAGTCCAGGAGGGGGGCAGTGTTGCGGAAGAGACAAGTAAAAAGAAGAAACGAAGAAAACAACGAAAGAAACAGCTTCACTAAAAGGAAAAGATTCAAAGATACATCTCTGCAGGAAGCCCCGCAGGGGCGCACACACCAAGGAAAAGCACGCAGCTGGAAGAAGGAATCAGGGCCAACATGTATCACCTATGTGGATGCTTCAACCTCTTGAGTTGCAGAGGTTTCAGATCAAGGCTTACAAGCTACATCCGCATATGTGCACTAATGGCGTGCGTGGCAAACCGAATCAACCAGGTCCAATGTGTGCAACCAGGACAAATCAGAGCGCCTCTAAAACGTAATGCAAGATCAAGAATCAGACAATACTGACCACTAGGCGCGTGCGCGAAGCAAAGTCTGTCAAGGGACGACAGAGACGAAGAGGGGGAGAGTGTTGCAGAGCCAAAGAGCGCACAAAGCAGAGAAAAAGACGGGCCCCAAAATTTTTCCGAATTGGACTACATATTGTTGTATCATATTCATCCTTGTAATATATTTTTCCATGTAAATGCACTAGAGGAGTCCTCTAGATGCATCCCCACAGAAAAGTAGAGAATACCCATGTACAATAGTAGGAAATTAGTCTCTTAGTGAATAAAGTGCCGGTCTCTTGTGTGAAAGTACCATTTTTAGGGCACTAGTATATAAGTCAAATGTGACTCTTTGTAAAGAACTTTTCGCCATTGTGAGAATAGAGAGCATAGAAATTCGAATTTGTGTCTTCTTCCCTCCTTATCTTCTTCTTCGCGAGCTTGTATGCATGTGTATTGCTTGGAAAGAGTGCTTGTGAGTGTTGTCTATCCTTGAGAGTGTTTCTTTGCTGTAGGAAAGGTGTGTGCGAAGTGTAGGAAGTGCTGAAGTGTAGGAAAGTATTCCCGCGACTCAGTATTTCTCTCATAACTTGAAGTAGGAGCGTTGGAATTGAGTGAAACCACTGCCATTGGATGCGCCTTCTCGAGAGCTTCGAAACGCATATGCTATTCGCTATATTTGGAGTTCGGAGCTGGAAGAAAAGTCCAAAATACTGACGGCTGCTGCACCAAGTATCGTTTCGCCTTGACCAACAGTTGGAGCTTGTTTGGATAAGTCATTGCCTCATTTTCATTCTTTGAGTAGTTCATTTGCATTGACCATTACATGATTGCATGTCTTCATACACTCGGCTAGGTTTGTATACTCTTTGGATTGATAATTAAAAGCGTGTATCCCCACTATATGCACTTGTGAGGGGATTGAGGTATAGTCTCTTTCTCCGCAAGTCCCTAAGTTGATGCTTAGGTCAACACTCTTCTAAAGTGAGGTTGCACTGCACTTTAGTGTTCTTTACTACCTCAGTATTCCTAGGTATGATTGAATCTTTGTTTCTTATCATGACCATGCGTGCTCTCATGCAAGTTGACTTGGTTTCCCATGGGCCTGTGAAATGGGGTAGTTCCTGTAAGGAATTAAACTCGAAGTCTAATCTCTCTTGAGATTGGGTGCTCTCCTGCTCTTCATAAATAGAAGGGATGTCTTGTGGGAATTGATCATGTGCTCATCCACAAGTTCAATAGGAGGAGGGACTTCACTTTCCTTTGCCCATTTCTCTTCTTGAATCTCCCTCAGGAACTCTGGTGAATACCTATTCATAGAAGAAGAGGTGTCGGGTTCAGTGGAGTTAGGCACATAAGCTTCCTGGGGGGGAATGCTTATTCTATCACTTGCCCTCTCCTTAGCCTGGGAGGTGGCTCCTTTTCTAGACTTTGTAAGTAACCTCTCCAATCTATCCAACAGACCATCAAAATGCAATGGTGTTCTAGTGGAGCTAGAGCCATTGAACAAGCGACTGGCTTCAAACATGGCTTGTGCCAATTCGACCATCTTAGCACAAAGCTTTGTTCGCTCTATCTCTAGATCGGCTCTAGGGTAACATTTGTCATGATCTGTCACGTTTGGCCCTCCCTGGATTCTGGCCTGATATGCTTTAAGCATCATGTCTAGATCCTCAAGAGTGGGATCCGCTAGGACTGATCCTACTCTTGGTGGTGGGTGGGTTAAGGGTGGTGTATTAGAAGGTTGGGGAATGGAAAGTGATGGATTGGCGGGAGATGGAAACGGTGGTAGAGGGGTAGTGTGAGAGTGGTTTTGAGATGCGAGTTCACTTATCCTTGCTTTGGTTTCTCTTAAGCTTTCTTCAAGTTCGCTCATTTTCTGTGACCATTGTCTTTTCATTTTCTCCCGGCTATCTCTCCAATCTCTTGTCCTCTTCTTGGTCAGGCTCTCTGTCTCACTAACCTCAAAGCTCTTTTCCTGTCCTACTCCTTGGGTTTGCTGCAAGACTTGAGCTCTAGTGACCACATGCACGAGGGTTGTGGACGTTATACTTCCCGTAGAGTCTACCACTAACCCAATGACGTTGATAGGAGTTATTTTTGGTAGGTTATTGGGGTTCTTCGGGAAATCTCGTAAGAGATGCTCTTTCCCACAATCTTGACAAAAGCCCTAAATTGTCACTGGTTGGGGTTGTGTAGGGGCAGGCAATGGACAATCACGTATGAGGTGATCTCCCTGACATCTGAACCAAGGTCCTCTAGGAAATGGCGGTCATACCTGCCTAGGTTGAGTTCTAGAGTTGGGGTTTGTGTACATGACATTAGCATACTCAGGCTCCCCACTATTTTCACTTGGGTCCTCATAATAGTATGGCTCGTTATGCTCGGCTGACTGCATGTAGTAAGCCTGTGGGCTGTCAATATGTGTGGAGTCAAAACTATGGTCACTTGTATCACTATCTGATAGCAACGGTGTGACTAGGACTATGGCTCTTGTTGGAACTCAAGGTCAAGCATAAAACATGGAAGCACATCAAAGAAGTGGACATAGAAGAAGAGAGAGCAAGTAGGGAGCTCCAAGAAGTGTATGTCAAATTTTCAGAAGAATCCCCTACAAAAATAGTGTTTTTCATTCTTAAAAACCATTGTAAATGCCATTTTCTATTTTTTTAACTCCATTTTGTTCAAGCCGAGGAGTCCTTGAGCTTGAGGAGTATTAGAACTATCATCCTACCAATTTTCATAATTTTTAGACTTCGTTTGAGCCCTCAAATAAGCCTTGGAACCTAATTTTTAACTAGGCCAGACACTAGGTCTGAACAGGGCCAAAACTAGTCAAAAAACTATAAAAAGAGCTAGAGAGCTCATTTTTGGGGTTAGCTTGTTAGAGAATAGAGCATTTGTAAGAGAACTCTTTTGCAATCGAAGCTTTCCATTGTTCCTTTCTTTGATCTTGCCTTGTGTGTGTGTGTGTGTATGTGTGTGCATGTTGGTGTGCTTTCACTTGCTCGTGGTCTTCATACCGGTCCTCACATCTCCACGGATTGACAAGTAAAGGAGGTGGTGCTTACACTTGAGCTACACAAAATTTTGGCGCCGTTGCCGGGGAGAGAGCTTCGAGGACGAGCGTTGTGATGGTAAGATCGTAGATTTGCGACGTTGGAAGGTAAATAAAAATTGTCATTTTTGTTCATTTTCTGATTTTTCTTCTTCATCTTCTTCATCATCATCATCTCCACCTTCTTCCATCTTCTTCTTCATAGAAATTTCTTGTTTTTTAGTGCGTTTTCACCATTTTCATAGCATTTTTCATGCATTATTGTGTGCGAAGGAGTTAAGAAGTGCAAGGGAGAACAAGCGCCTGTGTTTTTCATGATTTTCTGCTCATACGGAGCTCGCCATTGCTCGGCGCTCAAAAATTCAAAGTTCCCGCCAAAAAACGTGATTCTGTGATGAAAATCGCGATTCTGTGAAAATTCAAATTTTTTTGAAAATCACTATTTTTTGTTTCCCGCCTAAAAGCTTGCTGAAAGAATCACGATTCTGTGGTCATTCTCAGAATCGTGATTCTGTGGTTGTGCTCAAAATCATGATTCTCACAAATCACGATTTTCAGCCAAAAACACGATTCTGTGAGAACACGATTCTCTAAAACACGATTTTGTGAAAACACGATTCTCTGAGACAAAATCGCGATTTTCATGTCAAAAAACACGATTCTGAGAACCACGATTTTGTGAAAAACACGATTTTGTGAATCACGATTCTCTGAGACAAAATCGTGATTCTCTAGAACACGATTCTGTGAAACACGATTCTGTGAAAACACGATCTTGTGAAAACACGATTTTGTGAATCACGATTCTGTGAACCACGATTCTGTGAAAACACGATTCTCTGAGACAAAATCGCGATTCTCTAAAACACGATTCTGTGCTCAAAATTGCGAGTTTCAAAAAACACGATTCTGTGCTTGTACTCAAAATCGCTATTCTCTAAATTTTGAAACCCACAATTCTCTAAGACAAAATCGCGATTCTCTAGAACACGATTCTCTAAAACATGATTCTATGAAGACATGATTTTGTGAATCACGATCCTGTGCTCAAAATCGCGATTTTCAAAAACACGATTCTGTGCTCAAAATCGCGATTCTTAGACTTCAGAGCATCGCGATTCTATGATTTCACACAATCGCGATTCTCTGATTTCACACAATCGCGATTCCCTGATTTCACAAAATCGCGATTTTCTCCAAAAGGTCATGTTTGCCTGTTTTGACCCCCAAGAGCCTGATTTGACATAACTTTTTCATCCAAAGTCCATTTTTTGAGCTCTATAGCTCGTTGGAAAGCTCGTTTCGAATCCTACACGGTCTCAAGTGTTTTTTATAAGAATAATGCGTTGATTTTCAGATAGGATATTTTAAAGTTGACCCTCAAGTGGGACCAAGAACCCAAGGGGGCTCCAAAGGATTTGTGAACCATACCAAGGGGAAATTTTGGACTCTTAGCCAAAGCCTATGAACCTGAGATGTGATAGACACCTAGGCAAGGATAGACAAAGCATTAGATCTTCTCAGTCCAGTGTCAACCATACAACTAAGTCTTGGGCACAACAACTAAGTGGTTGTTCTTAGGTACTAAACTATGACACAAGTGACTCAGAAATGTCTTTTAGCATGGGGAAACCTGTAGGTGGCTCAGGAACTGCCCATCTACAAACACCAGAAGGACCCTATAAAACACAATTGGAATATATTCGGACCAACCGATTAGGTGCTCGCATCTATGAGATGGCCTAAGGCGCTCAATGGTCCAACTCAAAAATCCAGATCAATCCTTTGGACTTGAACACCCGGTGGTCAAGTTCGAAGAGGGTTCATACATTGATAAGGAAGGAACCATGTACGTGGTCACCAACCTACCTGATAGGACCAATGAGTTTGGAAACATCATTCATGAGAATGAGATAGGAGACCTAGAACAAGGAAATGTAGGGCAAGGACCTCAGACTCCTAGAGGAAAGTCAGTTTTGACCAGAGTGATCACTCCAGATTGGATTCCTCAAGATAACAAAAGCATAGAACTATTCTTGAATAGAGAAACAGAGGAAGCCTTTTGGAGATTCAAGCCAGATCAACCTAGCCAATTGGGCATAGTCATCATCTACGAGTTCAAGGATCCAGAGATACCAAGAAAAGTTGTCTACCTGGATAACACATCAAAGAAGATGTTCTTGGTAACAGAACATGATAGACATGCATATACTTGGAAGAGTGAATTGATTTTCCCTCCACAAAGATCCAATGTTTCCCATGGTCCCCAAGGAGTAAGATCATCCCAAGCTCATGAAGCCCAGAGAGAAAGAACTAGAGAGCGACCTGAGGTAAGTTTTGCACACCATGTGGGCAAAAATAGAGCAGGATTTGAAAATGAAAGACCTGAAAGAGAGAGACATCAAGCACATAGGCAACAAAGCAATGAACATGATTTTCCATTTCCTAGACCCCGAGAGCACACAAGAACCCTTAGACCCACTCAAGTGATCAAGGCAATGAAGAATTATTTTGACGGGTCAAGAGATCCTTACGATCATGTGGCCGAGTTCAAACAAGTGTTAAGAGCTGAACAGGTTGAGGATTTGTTCACCCAGTACGAGGCATTTGGTGTGACTCTTAAGGGCACTGCCTTAGCTTGGTTTCAAACACTGAGTAGTCGCAACTATCACGATATAGGTCAGCTGCTAGACAAATTCATTGTATAATTTTCCAAGAGTGGTATGAGACATAACACATCATCTTTGATCCATAGTTTCAAGCAGACACCCCAAGAAACAGTGCGACTAGCAGGTAGAAGGTTCAGACAGTACCTAGAAAGGTGCCCTGCTCCAGAGTTACCCACACCAGCCAAACAAGTGGCTTTGTTCTTAGATGGCTTACTGAGCACAAAGTTAAGATCATATGTGTACTTGAAAGAGCCAAGATCCATAGAAGAGTGTGTGCGGACGTGCATTGACATAGAAGATAACTTGGGTGAGGAGTTAGGATTGTCCAAACTCTATAAGGATTCGGATAGTTCTACTAGTCATACTTCAAAAATCTCCACAGAAATAAAGGAGATAGCGGAGCAAGTTGCCAAGAAGCTGGGAGTCCAAAATAGACAAACACAGAGAGTCACCCCATTGAATCGGTGTTATACTTGCGGAGGCGACCACATGGCTAATGTATGCCCAATGCAAAACCAAAACATTAGAGAAGGGAATGCTCCATATTGCACTATTGAGAGAAAATACACAAACCACACGGCTCAAGATTGTCCCTACAATAGGCAGGCTGTTAGACAAACTTATTAGCAACCTTATCAACAAGGTAGGTATCAGAACCAATACCAACAGCCATATTATCGACCACAACAGCAATATCAGGCATAATATAGACCACAACCAGTCTTGGGAAACCAACCACCAGCTCCTGCTAACGTGATTCCAGTCAAGTATGCTGTGGGAGAGGAAAATCCAAATAGAGCATTGGTGCCACTAACCCCATTGATACCAGATAATGATTCTCATGCTCATAGCTCTGACTACTCCCATGAAGGTAGTCCACATGCTTATTACACAGAGTCACCTGAACATAGTGAGATTTACCTATATCAATATGAGGCATCACCTATGGAACAAAATTGCGAGCCTGAATACTCCAATATCATGTACATCAATGCTAACCCTAGGCCCCAATTGAGACAAGGGAGACCACAAGCCCCTAGAGGACCTTGTTTCAGATGTCAGGGTGACCATTTCCTTCGTGATTGTCCCCACCCACCATCTCCGAGTCAAGGTCAGGCTATCACAATACAAGCTTTTTGTCCTGAATGTGGCAAAGACCATCTTCCCAGAGATTGTCCAAGAAGCCCCTCCAATGCACCCAAGATTACACCCATTAATGTGGTAGGCTTAGTGGCTGATTCTAGTTCAAGTAGCAGTAATGTGGCTCCTATACAGACAGTTACTAGGGCACAAGCATTAAAACAAGATAAACCAGTAGAATAATCGGAGTCGAGTGAATCAGGAGAGCCTAGTAAGAGGAAAACAAGAACATGGAAAGATACCAGAGAGAAGGCCAATCGCAAGTGGAATAAAAAGTTATTGGAACTAGAAGAAAGCTTGAAAGATGCAAAAAGAAAGATAGAAGACATTGCATCTCAAAACCCCTCGCATGCCGAAACTCCATCCACTCCACCTCATCCCACCCCACCACCCATTGTAAATAGGCCGCAACCAGGGTCTGTTCTGTTGGTGCAGACCAATCACCAATTGAAGGCTTGGAAGATCAAACGATGAAGGAAGAATCAATTCCTAAAGTGTGGAAGAAGATCACAATCAGAGGACAAGAGAAGTGTATACATATGTACATTAGCATAGTCATAGATGACTTAGATCTTTTGTTCAGTAAGAATTATGTACAAATTATCTATAAATACCTTGAGAAAAGTCGGGGCATGGAGGAGAGCACATGAGAGCTTATGTGACATTAGTTAGAAGTCAAGACTGAGGGAGATAGAAGTCATAAGATAGAGGAAAGTGAATGTGTGTTAGCTCTCATCACTCAGTTGTATTTTCTCTGAGTAAATGAAAAATTTTGCGCCCGATGTTTCTGCGTGTTCTCCTTCTACAGTAGATCAATTGTGGAATGCTTTTGTACAAGTCTAAGTTGAGAGTTGCTTGACCTCTGTGCAAAGTTTCAGCTTCCAATTGTAATCAGGCTGAGTGAATTAAGTGTAGGAACATTCATATGTGAAGTGTATTCACAGGTTCCTAAAACAGGCGCATATTTCGAAGTCAATGTTTTGGTCATTTCTCCCAGCACAGTTTAAAGTTTTGCATGAGTAAGGGCTTAATCTTTAAGTTGGAAGATAAGCTACTTATGTCTAGAAGCATTTTGTAAAACGAGTTCTATTCAAGGAGAACCAAGTCTTAAAAGTTACAGGTGTAAAGTCGACTGTTCTGAGTAACAGTTTCTGACATAGGTAACTTGTGAAATCAATTTCTCAAGTTATACTTAATCTTTTGGAGTAATTCAACTTGGAATAGTTGCGCAATCTCTAGGACATACTTCGTACAAAGTTTCATAAAAAACTTTACAGATTTGATAGGTCAATGTTGAGAAATAGTGCAGCAGACTTTTCTGTGTATCACCTTCTTCACAGATTTGTTAATTTCTGATAAGTTAGCAATTGATCCTCTAAATTAGTGAAGTGTTTGACTTACTCTTGGTATAGAGGTGCTCTAATCACAAGAGTAAGTTGTTCTTTTGGAGATTAACATTCTCCATCAGTGGTATCAGAGCAGGAGACATCAATTTTGAAGAAAAGGAGGATCCCGACTGCTGCAGATTCAAGAGATTCAACACTTAAAGGATCAAGAAGTGAAAGCTTGGAGTCAAAGCTTGGGGAAAAGACAAATTGACATCGAGAAAGGCAAAAGGAGTTCAATTCGAAGTAAAGGTATATATATTGTTTGTAAAGCTTGAAGTTTCAATATACAGGTGGATACAAGATGGGAGAAAGCTTGCAGATTGATAAGCTAGATAGGGAGAACTATCCAGCATGGTCCATGAGGATGGAAGCACACCTCATGAGCAAAGATCTTATATCATTTATTACAGGAGATGAAGAAAAACCAGAATTTGCAGATCCAAGTATTCCTACTAGGGAAGAACTTGCAATGTTGAAGACTTGGATGAGAAAGGATGCTCAAGCAAGGAGTATCATCTACATGGCTGTAAATGATTACCTTCTACCTCACATCAGAGGTTTAGAAAGTGCTACAGATGTTTGGAATGCCTTGGAAGAGCATTTCCAAAATACAACTAAGTCAAGAAAGTCCTCACTATGGGCTGAGTTCACAACTTTCAAGAAGAAGAGCTCACAATCAATTTCAGATTATGTGGCAAGGATGAAAGATATTGCAGATAGCTTGGGAGCAGTGGATGAAGATATTGAAGAAGAAAAGTTGGTAAGACAAATACTTACAGGTCTAAGAGGTGATGAGAAGTGGAAGCCTTTTATCTTGTCCATAGAATTGTCACTTGATCACTTTACTCCTGACCTTAATCAATTGCTAGGACACATGCTAACCTTTGAGCAGGATCTTAAAGGAGACAATGATAGAAGTACAAGTCAAGCTATGTACTCCAAAGACAAGGAAAAGAATGGCAAAGGAAAGCAATCAAATGATGATGAAGGGAATTCAAATCAAGCCAATTTCACAAAAGGGAAGACAAATTTCAGAGGTAAAGGAAGAGGAGGTAAGAACAAAGATAATGCTAAAGCTTGTTGGATTTGTGGCAGAACAAATCATTTGGCAAATGATTGTTGGTATAATAATCAAAGTGGAGGATACAACAATCAGAATTATAGTCAAAGAGGTAGAGGAGGCAGAAACCAAAGAGGCAATTTCAGAGGAAGAGGTGGTAGGACATCATATGGTAGAGGAGGTGGAAGAAACTTCCAATCTCAGTCCTACAACAATAATTATTACAATTATGCATCAGATCAGAAGGATGACATGACTCTTATCCTGAATGCAACCCATGAATCAATGGGAGAAGATCAAAGAGTGTTTTATATTGACTCAGGGTGCAGCAACCATCTGAGTGGGAATCTATCCTTGATGACTGATATGGAAGCAAGGGTGAATGGACATACAGTTCAAACAGGTGACAATACCAAACATAAAGTGGAGAGCATTGGATCAGTAAAGACAAAGAGTGGAAGTACACTTATGAGCAAGGTACTTTATGTCCCTACTATTCCTAAAAATTTGATAAGTGTAGGGCAAATTGTGGAGAAAGGATATGAGGTAAGATTTACAAATGATGGTGTCTATGTACAAGATCCAAATCAGGGATATAGAACCATAATTGCAGGTAAAAAGGAAGGAAGATTGTTCACTCTCAAAGTCCAAGGTAATGTGGGACATGCATTGTTTACCTATGGAGGTCAAAAGGTATCTGAATTAGACCTATGGCATAAAAGGCTAGGTCATTTCAATGAGAGAGCTATAAAGGAGATTTCAAAGAATCAGGTGGTGCTTGGATTGCCAAACATTGAAGGGCAACATATGGTGTACAAGTGTGAAGCTTGTCAATTAGGTAAAGCACATAAAAGTTCTTATAACAAATCAGGGTACAAGTATTCAAACATGCTTGAATTGGTTCATACAGATGTATGGGGTCCCTCAAGGGACTATAGCATAAATGGATCCAGATATTATGTGTTATTTGTTGATGATGCAACCAGGTGGATTACTTTGTATGTAATCAAGGACAAATCAGAAGTCTTCAAGACATTCAAACACTTTCATGCTTATGCAGAAAGGATCACAGGACAAAAGCTAAAGAGGTTAAGATCAGATGGAGGGGGAGAGTATTTCTCAAAGGAGTTTGATGATTATTTGTGGAATGCAGGTATCAAAAGAGAAGTGACTTGCAGGTACTCCCCTCAACAAAATGGAGTAGCAGAAAGGAGGAATAGGACTCTTGTAGAGTTTGCAAGAGCCATGATGAAGGAAAAGAATTGTCCAAATTACTTATGGGCAGAAGCCATTAACACTGCAACATACCTTGTGAACAGGTTGCCTTGCAAAGCTTTGGATGGAGGAACCCCTTATGAAGCATGGTGGGGTAAGAAGCCTAGTCTTGATCATTGTAAAGTATTTGGATGTATTGCATATGCTTATGTTCCTTCACAATTAAGACATAAGCTAGAACCAAAAGCAGAGAAGTATGTGTTTATTGGATATGATGATAGACAGATGGGTTATAGGTTGTGGAGTCCATCCACAAAGCAATTTCTTGTTACTAAAGATGTGACATTTGATGAGCAAAACATGTGGTATACAGGATCACCAAATGAGTATGCAGGTGTTGAAGAAATACAAAGGAAAGGAAAGGCAAAGGTAAAAGTTTGTGAAGAAATTGTTGATGAAGTTGACTCTAGATGTAGAGTGCAGGATCATGTAGAAGAAGGGCCAAGATTTGATCCAGAATCAAATGAGGCTGAAACTTCAAGAAGTGCAGAAATCAGAAGATCTACAAGAGAAAGGAAAGAGCCTATAAGGTATAGTTATGATACATCTTTCCTAACAACAAAAGATTATGCCTACATTGTAAAAACAGAAGAAGATCCAATTACTTATGAAGAAGCCAAAGGTAAACAGAATTGGGAGAAGGCAATGCAAGAAGAGTATGATGCTCTACTTGAAAATGAAACTTGGGAATTAGTACCAAGACCAAAGAATCAGAAAGTCATTGGATGCAAGTGGGTATATAAAACAAAGAGGTTTGCAGATGGTAAGGTGTCTAGATATAAGGCTAGACTTGTGGTCAAAGGTTATGCCCAAACTTATGGGGTAGATTATGATGAAACCTTTAGTCCTGTTGCTAAGATGTCTACAATTAGGACATTGATTGCTATTGCTGCTTGCAAAGGATGGAAATTATCACAATTGGATGTGAAGAATGCATTTCTTAATGGTTACATTGCAGATGAAGTATATATGGAGCAACCAGAAGGCTTTATGGAGTCAATTGGATCAGATTATGTGTGTAAGCTCAAGAGAGCTTTATATGGGTTGAAGCAAGCCCCAAGAGCTTGGAATTACAGATTGGTCAAGTTCTTGAATGAATGTGGTTTTCAAGCATCAAAGGCAGATAGTAGCTTGCTAGTGAAGGCAAGTGAAAATGGATATATTTACATGTGCATTTATGTTGATGATATTATTGTTACAGGAACAGATGCTCAAGGAATCAATGAACTCAAGAAGCAAATAGAGAAGGAGTTTAAGATAAGTGATTTGGGAAACTTATCTTATTTTCTAGGAATGCAGATTGTGTATACTCAACATGGAGTATATGTTTCACAAGAGAGATACTTGAAGAATCTTTTGGTCAAGTTTAACATGGAAGATTGCAAGACCTCAACTACACCATTGGAGGTAAATCATAAATTAAGCAGGTATGGAGGTGAAGAGTTCAATGATATGAAGAAATATCAGAGTTTGGTAGGTAGTCTAATCTATGCTACCTTGACAAGGCCAGATCTATCATATGCAGTAGGTGTGTTGTCACAATTCATGCATTGTCCAAAGAAGACTCATTGGATTGCAGCCCAAAGGGTACTCAGATATATCAAAGGAACCCTAAGTGAAGGTTTGTATTATGGTTTCACTTCTGACACAAGAATCAAAGTGTTTAGTGATGCAGATTGGGCAGGTGACTCAGATGATAGAAGGTCTACTCATGGATATCTATGTTATGTTGGAGACAAGTTAGTGTCTTGGTGTTCAAAGAAGCAACATACAGTTGCTTTATCATCCACAGAAGCTGAGTATAAGGGAATGGTAGAAGCTGCAAAAGAAGTCATATGGTTGAAGACATTGATGAAAAGTTTTGAGATTGATCATAGTACTCCAATAATTTTTGGAGACAATATGAGTTCTTTGTATTTGGCAGCTAACCCTGTTTTTCATGCCAGGACTAAGCATATAGAGATACAGTATCATTTCTTGAGGGAAAAGGTACTAGATAAAGAGATTGAAGTGATGTACACTCCAACAAAAGAACAGGTGGCAGATATGATGACAAAGAGTTTGGATGGACCTAAGTTACAAAGGTTCAAAGACATGGCAAGTATTAAGAAGACAGAGAAGACTTCAATTGATGATTGAGGGGGAGCTGTTGGTGCAGACCAATCACCAATTGAAGGCTTGGAAGATCAAATGATGAAGGAAGAATCAATTCCTAAAGTGTGGAAGAAGATCACAATCAGAGGACAAGAGAAGTGTATACATATGTACATTAGCATAGTCATAGATGACTTAGATCTTTTGTTCAGTAAGAATTATGTACAAATTATCTATAAATACCTTGAGAAAAGTCGGGGCATGGAGGAGAGCACATGAGAGCTTATGTGACATTAGTTAGAAGTCAAGAATGAGGGAGATAGAAGTCATAAGATAGAGGAAAGTGAATGTGTGTTAGCTCTCATCACTCAGTTGTATTTTCTCTGAGTAAATGAAAAATTTTGCGCCCGATGTTTCTGCGTGTTCTCCTTCTACAGTAGATCAATTGTGGAATGCTTTTGTACAAGTCTAAGTTGAGAGTTGCTTGACCTCTATGCAAAGTTTCAGCTTCCAATTGTAATCAGGCTGAGTGAATTAAGTGTAGGAACATTCATATGTGAAGTGTATTCACAGGTTCCTAAAACAGGCGCATATTTCGAAGTCAATGTTTTGGTCATTTCTCCCAGCACAGTTTAAAGTTTTGCATGAGTAAGGGCTTAATCTTTAAGTTGGAAGATAAGCTACTTATGTCTAGAAGCATTTTGTAAAATGGGTTCTATTCAAGGAGAACCAAGTCTTAAAAGTTACAGGTGTAAAGTCGACTGTTCTGAGTAACAGTTTCTGACATAGGTAACTTGTGAAATCAATTTCTCAAGTTATACTTAATCTTTTGGAGTAATTCAACTTGGAATAGTTGCGCAATCTCTAGGAGATACTTCGTACAAAGTTTCATAAAAAACTTTACAGATTTGATAGGTCAATGTTGAGAAATAGTGCAGCAGACTTTTCTGTGTATCACCTTCTTCACAGATTTGTTAATTTCTGATAAGTTAGCAATTGATCCTCTAAATTAGTGAAGTGTTTGACTTACTCTTGGTATAGAGGTGCTCTAATCACAAGAGTAAGTTGTTCTTTTGGAGATTAACATTCTCCATCATGTTCTGGCAGATCCAACCCCAGAAGGCTTGGACATGATGTTCAAGGCCTATCAGGCTCGACTTCAAGAAGGGCCAACAGCTGCAAACCTAGACAAGAGTTACCCTAGAGCGGATTTAGAGATTGGACGGATGAAAATGTGCATGAAAATGGTAGAACAAGCTCAAGCCATACTTGAGACTAGTCAAAAGTTCAATCAGACAAACTCTATCAAATCAGATTTTCATTTCCACGGCTTACTAGAAAGATTAGAGCAATTGGTAAACAAACCACAAGTTTCTTTACCTCCACAGGCTCAACCAATTATTGAAAGAGGAAGCTCACCACCAATGGGAGCTTATGTTCCTAATTCCACAGATGCTGGAATACCTCCTTCAATTCAACAGTACTCTCAAAAGTTCTTGCGGGAAATACAAGAAGAGAAATGGGCCAAGGAGAAGGGTAACTCCCCTCCTATTCCTGAGATTGATGATCTTCATGATCAATTTCCCCAAGACATTCCATCTATTTACGGAGATGAAGCAGAACAACAAGAAGATGAAAGATTAGATTTTGAATCTAATACCCTAGAAGAACTGCCTCAATTTCCAGGTCCATGGGAATCTGAATCTCTCTAGATTAGAGCTCCCACAATACTGGTAAGAAATGAAGACTCAGTGTTTCCAAGGAGCACTGATGTCATGAAGAACACTAAGAT
Source organism: Ceratopteris richardii (assembly GCA_020310875.1). Classification (NCBI taxonomy): domain Eukaryota; kingdom Viridiplantae; phylum Streptophyta; class Polypodiopsida; order Polypodiales; family Pteridaceae; genus Ceratopteris; species Ceratopteris richardii. The sequence continues at coordinate 156,356,187 of CM035420.1, read as the reverse complement.
TCACTGTCACCTCACTGTAGAAGAGCTGCTCAAAGCAAAACCTGAGCTATGGAATCATGTGAAGGATCAGGTTCCAGAACTTGAGTCCAATATGCCAAAAAACAGGCTCTAAGCAAAAAGTACCAGAGGTACCTCTAGACAAAATAGGGGACATGTGTGAGGGTGAAGAAGGTAATACTTATATTCCAATCACCTACCAAGGTTACACAACCAAAGCAATCATAGATTCAGGTGCGGGTGTTGCTATTGCGACCACCTCTTTGTGGAAGCAATGGGGCAAACCCACATTAAGACCAACTAGAATGAAACTTCAAATGGCTGACGGCCATTTTGAAAGACCTCTAGGATTGCTCAAAGGGATAACTCTAACCACTTGTGGTGTAGAGTTTGAGCACACATTTGCTATATGTGACTTTGAGAAAAATAATGTCTATGAGATGATCCTAGGAAGACCCTTCCTACGACAATTGCAAATAGTACAGGAATGGGGAACTAATTCCTTGTACTTACAGCACTTAGGGGTCACCACCAAGGTCAACTTGAAGGATTACTCCTTCAGAGATGTACCACCCCTATAGTGGAATTCTATCCACAAAGCGAAAGAAGATTCCATCTCTGTGCATTCTGAAAGTTCACCTGATCCATCATGGTTGCATGAAGATACACATTTGTGGATGTGCAAGGTTGCAGAGGAAGAGGAAAAACGGTTAAAGGCAAGAGAAGAAGGAACTTCGCCAGGAGATAGACCAGTTAGAGACCTAGCCTACACACCGATGATCTTTCCAGATGAGGAATTTGAGCCTCATGGCTGGCCAGAAATCTTAGCCACCATGGACATTGCTGTCAATGAAGAACAATGGACACCTCATTGTGATGAGGAGGGTTATGATATCTCAGTGTTCATGTGTCAGCCCTTGCTAGAAGAATGTGACCCTAGTGATGTCATAGAAGAAGAAGAGAATGACGATGATCTAGAGTCCATTGTGATGGATAGTTGCTTTAACTCAGAGAAGCACTATTTAGAAGATGTAGGCGTGTTTAACCAGAAAGAAGAAGAATCTCTCACAAGCATTAAAATGGTAAATTCAAAGGATGGAAGTGAGAGCAGTCAAAAGAAAAAGAAAACAAAAGCAGTGAAACAAGAAGAGGAGGAATCATTGTTTGAAGTACCAGAAAATTTCAATAAATATGAAGTCGACGACCACAAAATTTTGGTATGAATGCCTAAGAGAGAGGCCATCATAGGAGAATCATATGATAATAAATAAAAGACCAAAAAGATTGTAGTGATCATTGAAGAGAACGAAGAGAGATGCACATATATAGGAGATGACCTAAGTGCAAGAGAAGAAATGGAGCTTGTAGCTCTATTAAGGGAATATAGGGATGTGTTTGCATGGCACTATAGAGACTTGAAAGGGGTAGATCCAAGAATTTGCTCTCATACTATCCCCATGACCGCTGATGCCAAGCCCACCAAACAGAAGCCCTACACATATAATGATACATATGCAGCCAAAATAAAAGAAGAAATTGATAGGCTGATTGAAGCTGAATTCATCTATGAGATTGAGCATACTGAATGGGTGTCCCCCATTGTAGTGGTGCCCAAGAAGAATGGGAAGTTGCGAGTGTGTATTAACCTTAAAAAAGTTAATGCCGCTATGATCAGAGATAGGTATCCACTTCCAATCACAGAACACCTATTGGAGCGTGTTGCAGGCAAGGAAGTTTATAGCTTCCTTGATGGATTTTCAAGTTACAATCAAGTAGCCATTGCCCCAGAAGATCAACACAAAACAGCTTTTGCCATAGAATGGGGAATCTTTGCATTTCGTGTGATGCCATTTGGTCTCACCAATGCACCTGCAACATTCCAAAGGCTCATGTGTCATGTCTTCAAAGAGTTCTTGCGGAAGAGCTTAGAAGTGTATGTGGACGATTTATGTGCTCATTCCCAAGAAAGAGGATTTCACATCCCTGAGCTCAGACAAATCTTCAACAAGTGTAGAGAATATCGAGTATGTCTGAACCAAGAAAAGTGTGTGTTCATGGTGCGTCAAGGTAAAATCTTAGGTCATATTGTTTCTAAGAATGGAATCTCAACCGACGAAGATAAGGTACGAGCCATAGCGGAGCTGCCAAGGCCAAGGAATGTTAAAGAGGTACAAGCCTTTATGGGCCATTGTGGATACTATCGTAGGTTTATTCACATGTACGCGATCATAGCTAGACCCCTTTATGCCTTGTTGTCTAATTTTGAGTGGAACGACGAATGCGAGAATTCTTTCGATGAATTGAAGAAACATTTGTGCTCAGCACCAATACTGACCACTCCTGATTGGAATAAACCATTCCATGTCCATGTGGATGCATCCAATCATGCCATAGGATGTGTGCTAGCACAACTCACAGGTGACGAAAAATTAGATTTGCCCATAGCATATGCTAGTAGACAGCTCACTGCAGCTGAACGAAACTATACCACAACTGAGCGAGAGGGCTTAGGCATGGTATATGCTGTGAAGAAGTTTAGACACTATTTATTGGCCAACAAATTTAAACTTTTAACTGATCATCAAGCTTTGTTACAGTTAGTAAGATGGTTTCTCTTACTAATGGAATATGACTTTGAAGTTAATGTCAGGAAAGGTAGAACCCACCTTAGGGCAGATCACCTTTCTCGCATCACTTCAGGAGAGTCACCGCAAGGAGTGTCTGATGAACTACCTGACGCTTATCTGTTCAATTTAGAAGTTGTTCCTAAATGGGCAAATAAGTTGGTACCAGTCCTAACCTTCGGACCCGCAAATAAAAATGTTAAAACATCACAAGAAGAAATTGCAAAATCACAAAAATATCACATATTGGTAGGAAGCATGTACAAACAAGATACTGAGGGTGTATTAGCTTGGTGTGTCGAGGATGATGAACATAGTAGTTGGTTGCAGCAATCTCATGAAGGATTGCTAGGAAATCACTATTCTAAACAACGAACATTGCAGAATCTAAAGCGTTTAGGAGTGTATTGGCCTAGCATGGACAAAGAAATACATGAGTGGATTAAGAATTTTCCAATGTGCAGAGAGAGACCACCAATAGAGCATGCCACCCTTTATCAAGTGTCATTAATTCCTTATTGGAGTGCTCCATTGGTAGAGTTTATGAGATCGGAAAGATTACCCAAAGAGGCTAGTCTAGCAAGAAGACGAAGCTTGGAGCAAGAGGCTCAAGGCTATGCCTTAGTAGGAGACAACCTATACCAAAGAGGCAAAGATGGTTATCTAAGGTTGTGCGTTCACGAATCAGACTATTTGAAAGTCTTAGAAACTGCACAGAGCGGTGTTGTAGGTGGACACTTCGGTCCTGATCGAGTAATCAAGACCATTCTATTTTCAGGACTTTGGTGGCCCACTCTTCATATGGATGCTCATACCTATGTGAAGAAATGTGACACATGCCAACGTGCACAATATCCAGTTAGAAAAGACGAGATACCCTTGAGGCCAATGATGGGAGGGCGTGCATTTTCTAAGTGGGGCATAGACTTCATAGGTCCTATTAACCCCCCAGCTAGAAACTCCCATGCAGAGTATATTATTGTAGCCATAGATTACCTTACAAAGTGGGTAGAAGTGAAAGCCACAACAAAGAATGATGCTCAGACTACGGCTAAGTTCTTATTCGAGAATGTGTTCACGAGATATGGGCTACCAATAGAGTTAGTGAGCGATAGAGGCACACACTTCTTGAACGAGGTCATTGAAAATCTTCTCCAAGAATTCTTGGTGATACATAAGAAGTCTGCCCCTTATCACCCACAAGCTAACGGACAAGCCGAGAGCACCAATAAGATCCTCTGTAACGTATTGACAAAACTCGTAAATAATAAACGCTCTGATTGGGATAAACAGCTTCATCATGCTGTTTGGGCTTATCGAGTTGCCTATAAAACGGTACTGAATGCCACCCCATTTCAGATGGTCTTCGGGCAGAATGTTGTTCTACCATTGGACTTCCTCATCCCAGCCTTAAAGATAGCACAAGAGCATGAGTGGAATGGACATGAGTTGTCCTCTAGGATCTTTGATCTAGAACGCTTAGGTGAGACGAGGCTACGAGCGAGAGCAGGCATCTACGCTGCAAAGAAAAGGCAAAAGGAATACTTCGATGCACACATTAAGGATACTGAAAGAGGGAGATCTAGTGTTGGTTTACACACTAAAACAACATGCCCGTAAGTTGGAAAAACGAGGATATGGACCCATGATCATTAATAGAATTTCCACTAGCGGCGCGGTTCAATTGGCTACTTTAGAAGGTGATATCTTGCCAAACTATATTAGTGGTTGTAGAGTCAAGCTATATCAAGAACCTCTTACTGAGGATATGCTTACGAGACTCAACACTGCTAAGAAGCGAAAAGAAGAGGAGTTAAGGGTGAGGGAAGAAGCACAAGCAGAGGCTAGAGAGTGCATAAGGCGAAATAAGTTAAGGCGACTAGGCCTAGATGTCAACTCAAAAGCTCCAAAATATCACATGGATATGTGCCAAAAATCAGGCATTGCGACTTCTCAAGTCATTGACCGACGTCCATTCGTGACCATAGAGATAGGACAAGGAAAGGGTGCAAGGACTGTGAAAGCATTGATTGACTCAGGGGCAGCAAGTAGTGCAGTTAGACTTTCCTACTGCCAAGACTTGCAGTTGAACATCAATCCCATAGAAGCTTATCTCATAGGATTGGGAGGTGTGGAAACCCCTTGTTCGGGCGAGGTGGAACTTCCCATCTACCTTCAAGATGTTCCAATGAAAGTCAAAGTGCTAGTGTGTCAAGATGAGAACCTTATAGAACCACTTGTCTTAGGACAAGATTAGATCTATAAAAATGCAGTCAACTTGAACCTAAGAAGTCAACTTCTTCAATTTTGGGTCCAAGGACAATGCTTTACATTAGAACTAGGAAATGGCATGCTCACAAATCCAGATGTCACATCTTGTAGTTCTCCTAGGACTAATCTTAGCAAAAGAGATGTTGTATGTGTCAAAAGCTCTATGTCGTAGGAGAACTCAATCATGGAAGAACATGCACCAAGACAAGCGGACTCCTCCTCTAGGGCAAGGACTAATGCCGCCACTACAACTCAACCAACAAAGCAAGCACAACCGAACAGAACAACTGCTATATCAAATAGACATCGAGATATCCAAAGGAAATTAGTACCGAGCATGAAGCAGATCTGGTACGAAAAGGAGAGCAACCACCGGCCTTAACCCCACAATTCCCCTCTAGGGACTCCCACCAGGCCAGAAGACGAATGCAGAAGCTACGACAAAATCAACCACAAGATATTTGACAAGTTTGGGTGCCTAAGAAATTTGCTACGACTCAACAAGGGCGATTATAGATGTGGGTACCTAAGAAGCTCTTACATCCACAACAACCTATGTTCTCCCACATGCGAAAGGTCTCAACAAAGAAGCCAAAAAGAGAAAAGGGTAAGAACCACGTACAGAGACCGAAAGAAGATCAAATCAGCTCTTCAACAATAGTAGGAAGACGTGCAAAAAGGATATGGGTTTGGAAGACAAAAGTACAAGTAGCCTCCACCAAACCAAAGTGCCAACCACACTGGATACCACAGTTCAAAAAGCATCCAAAGAGGAAGATGCCTGAAGTAATCTCTACAGTGCCAAATGTTGTTCTAAAATGGACCCCAATAAGGAGGATTACATCATTTCGAGATCCAATGGATACCTCCACCAAAGCTAGCATCAACAACTACAAGTAACATCAAAAGCCTCGACGAGCGACAACCATGTGCTTCTTGCACAACCCTATCTTTTGCACCATTCAGGACATGCACTTCCAAAGTATGCATTGATATAGGGCCATATTACATGGCCGTGCATAGACACATTTGAGAATCCCAGGCACAAGAGCACATGGACATAGGTCAACTAGTTTTACTGATACTAACGTCTATCTTCTTGTTTTGTGACATTGCTCCTCAAAAAAAAAAAAAAAAAGAAAGAAAGAAGAAAAGCGAGAGAGAGAGCTTGTTCCTAGGTTTGGCTTATGAAACATGAATGAGTCATGCTTAGTTGAAGGTGGAATTGTTGATTACTAGGCATTTATCAATTTGGATAGAAGTGTGTCTCGGCTAGCAGATGATATTATTGCTGCCTTATCTGGTAGATGGCAAGCACTTGGCATGAACATGGCATCTACAACTATGATTTTCTCTTACCATGGTAGGAATGAAGAGCTTGAAGGTCCGCAACTTGAGTGATGCTTAACTACTTCATGTACGAGAGCATCCAAGGAGATATCTGCAAAGGGTAGTTCTGGAGGAGAAGACTCCTGCGTATGGTGAGCTAAAGAGAATATGTGAAACTAAGCTTGGTGTAGTTACCCAATGTTGTTTGCCAAGGAATATAAAGAAATTCAATTCTCAGTATTTGGCAAATGTTGCTTTGAAAAGAGGAGAGAGGATCAACCACTCAAAAGATCTCATCAGTGGACCATCAACATGGACATTCATCAACAATGTTCCATCCCAAAGGCCGAGTGTACAACACAAAGAGATGAACATCGATGGACCTTCTCCATGGTAAGTATTTTTACTCTGGAAACACCATACCATGATAGCTTAGGAAACCTCTTCGTCGGCATACCCTTGAGCACTTAGCTCAAGACCCCAATTTTTGCACCATACTTCTTCCGATGCATTTTCCACGTAAGCATGCATAGGGCTACATTACAAGGCCATGCACAAGGCACATATTTTCCTCAACCCATGCACGAACACACTTACCCATCATCCGTTATGGGTTATGAGTACTTGGCATGACTACTATGACCATCAATTTTGGAAGATCTAGAGGATATCAACGGAGACTCACAATGGCACAATCGTGTTGGCATTTAACGATGAACCACATACTAAAGGACTACAAATTGAAAAGACTTGTAGTGACAAATGAAGAACCCGACAACCAACCCTGCTACATTTGGAAGAGCAACGGCTCCAGTTCCTACCGAATGGACACTACCTCTCGAAGCACTACCTGGAACAACCATTACAACAAGGGTCTGTCAGGGACGACAGACTCGAGAGGGGGGGGAGTGTTGGAACTCAAGGTCAAGCATAAAACATGGAAGCACATCAAAGAAGTGGTCATAGAAAAAGAGAGAGCAAGTAGGGAGCTCCAAGAAGTGTATGTCAAATTTTCAGAAGAATCCCCTACAAAAATAGTGATTTTCATCACTAAAAACCATTGTAAATGCCATTTTCTATTTTTTTAACTCCATTTTGTTCAAGCCAAGGAGTCCTTGAGCTTGAGGAGTAATAGAACTATCATCCTACCAATTTTCATAATTTTTAGACTTCGTTTGAGCCCTCAAAATAAGCCTTGGAACCTAATTTTTAACTAGGCCGGACACTAGGTCTGTACAGGGCCAAAACTAGTCAAAAAACTATAAAAAGAGCTAGAGAGCTCATTTTTGGGGTTAGCTTGTTAGAGAATAGAGCATTTGTAAGAGAACTCTTTTGCAATCGAAGCTTTCCATTGTTCCTCTCTTTGATCTTGCCTTGTGTGCGTGTGTGTGTATGTGTGTGCATGTTGGTGTGCTTTCACTCACACACTTGTGCCTTCACTTGCTCGTGGTCTTCATACCGGTCCTCACGTCTCCACGGATTGACAAGTAAAGGAGGTGGTGCTTACGCTTGAGCTACAGCTCTGTTCAGATTTTCTTGAGCAGATGCATATTTCACTGGGATTACATTGGTTGGAGCAGGGGGTTGCTGGGCAAGGACTGGTTGAGGTCTCTGTTGCCCTTGATAAGGTGGCTGATATGGTTGATGTGGTCTGCCGTATTGCTATGGTGGGTATCTACCCTGTTGTGGATATGGCTGAGGGTAATTTTGCCTAACAGTTTGTTTGTTATAAGGGCAGCTTGTGCGGTGTGGTTGGTGTACCTTCGCTCTATTGTGCAGTATTGGCTACTAGGATTCACTTGGGGTTGAGCCATAATGGGACATACACTTGCCATATGGTCACCTCCACAAGTATAGCACCACTTAACTGGGGCAAATCTTGGGATTTGTTTGCTAGAGACACCTAGTTTTTTAGCTACCTTTTCTGCAAGTTCTTCAATGGATGTGGATTGCCCCGACATAAGGCTACTAGAGCTATCCGAATCCTTGTAGATTTTTGATAGCTCCAACTCCTCGCCGAGATTATCCTCAATGTCTATGCACATGCGCACACATTCTTCTATAGTTCTGGGGTCCTTCAGATATACATATGACCTGAGCTAGGTGCTCAACAATCCATCTAAGAACAAAGCCACTTGCTTGGCTGGTGTGGGTAAGTCAGGCATTGGGCACCTCTCTAGGTATTGCCTAAACCATCTTCCTGCTAGTCTGACCGTCTCTTGAGGTGTTTGCTTAAAGCTATTGAGGAAATATTTTTTGAAACCCCTCCTTAATAATACCTTATGTATAGATATGTACCCCTATAGTATTTGTATTTTTTCCAACCTTCAAGGAAACCATAAGTATATGTATTTGAAGGAAATAAAAATCCAAGAATAAGGTGGGCCCCACCCTAGTAAGGTAGCTACCCTTACCTGCAGTGAATGGTAGAATCAAATCCCAAGTTAAATATGGAGTGGGACAAGTAGATTTATAAATTCAAATACTTAAGCTTGACCCACTCTCCCTTTTGAAAGAGTCCAAAAATACTTTTCAAAGACTCAAAACCCCACCATAGACTTTTGAGTCCTACAGAAAGATTCTTGACAAATGGGACACATATGATGACTTTTGGGCCCAAAACCATACATAAAATATTCCAAACGCCCTAATTCGGATTTGAGGCTCACTCCCATGAAATAGAGGTTCTATTTATAGTATTTTTATGATTTTTCATGAAAAAATCAAAGATATGACCATATGGGATAAGATGAACACCTCAGAATGGCCAAAAATCTTCTAGGATTTTGTCAATATTGTATTTTCCACCACACAAGTGTCACATCTAGAAGATTCTCCCAAGTAATATCATCTTCAAATATCTTTAATGAGTTCTCCTTGTCTGATGACACTTCTGCCCACTTACAGCATCTTCGATGCTTCTTTTTAAAGTGCAGGGAATACCATGTTTTTGAACCCTAAAAACTCTATTTTTTTGGTCCCTTGTGGTAAACGTATGGGCCATATTATCTCTAAATAAGGAAGAGGTGGACCCTAATGAAGTCCAAGTGATCTTAGATGCACCTCCACCGAAATCACCTAAGGAAGTCATGTGTTTCCTAGACCAAATCTGTTGGCATTGCTGCCATCTCCGGTGGTTGGTTCATTTAGCTATCCCACTCACGTCGCTAACCACTATGTCTCCTCACCAATTTTGCTCGACTGAAGAATGCCAGCTTAGTTTTGAATGTCTTAAAACTCTCCTTATACACGCTCCGATCCTACATGCATAGATCTGGCAATTACCTTTCCATGTTTTTGTTGATGCATCTGACATTGCCATTGGTAGTGTCTTAATGCAATTGGGAAATAATATGTGTAGCATTGTGTAAGGAAATAGCATACGTGGTCTGTTTCTTCATCGAATAATCGATTCAACAATTAAGATAAGTGAAGGGAAAATATCAAGGGATTCTCTTTACCAAATTTCCACCACCCAAGAACCCCGTAATGTTTCCATGTTTACTATAGTTCTACCAAACACAGTGAGCTAGAAGAGAGGATTAACAAAACCCTTTGCAACAATTCATGCTTTATACTTTGGAGAAGCACTATCTGATGTGAATTTTAGCTTATATACCCATTTACATGGTAAAGCTTCTCTACCTTTGACAAAGATACTAAATCCCAAGTACCATTCTTATGAATAGAATCCAACTCACTCTTCATGTCATACTCCCAATTGACATGATGTTTTGTCTACATAGCCCTTTGTAGCAAGAAGGCTCACTAGCATCTATTAGTATAACAAAATCCAAACCTGGAACATATGTATCAGGTTGATGTGAGACACATGCAGAGCATCTCAATGGTTTCTAAACAAGAACATTTGTAGACTGATCTGATCAGACATTCTCTTGAATATCGTATGTGCAACATTTTTATGCATGCTAACTGGAGGAGTAATATCCTCAAACACCACTCTTCTCACTTCAACCTCCTTAATGCGTTGTTTATGCATCTTAGACTCATTGAAAATGACATCACTCCTTTTGATCACTAACCATGTTTATCAATCGTGTAAGCAATATCCAAATTGGCGTTCTTAACTATATACAAGAAAAATGCATTTCTTTGACTTATGGTCCGGCTTTTGTCTAAGATTCTTGGGTGTATGAACATATGCTTCACAGCCAAAATCTAGAGGATGATCATAATATGGTGGCTTCTCTATCCATAACTCTTGTGCTATTTTCAGACCTTCGACAGTACTAGGTGAAAGGTTAATCACATGAATTGTAGTCAATATTGCTTCTCGCCAAAAGCCTTGTGAAAGGCTTCCATGATGCAAACATAGAAGCTACTCTATCTTGAATAGTTATATTCATCCTTTCAGCTACACCCTTTAGGGTATAAGGATATGTAAATTCTCTACAAATTCCACTAGACTATAACAAAAGGTTGAATTCATGTAAGGTATACCCGGCCCCATTATTTGAACGTAAAGCCTTAAATATAGTTCCTTCTTGAGTCTCAACTAAAGCAAGACATTTCTAAAAACAAGGAATACACCATCCTTTAATTTGATAGGATATACCCAAACTTTTCTAGTAGCATCATCTATGAAAGTGAGAAAGTAAAGAGGAGCACCTAATGACCTTGTGGGCATAGGATCACACACATCTATATGAATGAGATCTAAATGCTGAATTCAAGATTTAATGTGCACTTTATACACAATCCTAGTTTGCTTTCCATAATGACAATTCTCACAAAATGAAAAATCAAAGACATAACATAGGTGAGTAGCCAGAATGAGAAAGATTTCCATTCCACTACAAGATATATGGCACAAAGGACCATGCCAAATACATGCCATAGGCTGATCAGTAATAGCTTACAATTGTTCTTTCTATTATACAAATCAAGGAGAAAAGGAACCATAAAAAGGACTTTCTTTTGGAATAACCATATTTCCCTTTGATCTGCAAAAGGACTCACCATAAAACACCACTTTGTAACCAAGGTCATCAAGTTGAACAATTAACATCAAACTATGTGATAATTGAGGTACATGGCATACATTATGCATAGTAAATTTTGAACCATCAATGAACTACACAAAATCTCCAATCTTGACAATGTTGCACTGGTAAGAGTCACTAAGTCTTGCAGTACCAAGAGACTCTGCTACATAAGTAGAGAACCATTCTCTATGTGATGTCACATGGAAAGAAGCACTAGAATCTAACTGACACATGTGCCAAAGAGAATCAACCATAAGAGCCTCAATAGGTAGATTATTGTCAAGTTTCAACACATTAACATCATCAAAAATAGCATTGATTTCTTCAATCTTCAGTGTTGAAGTAGATGGTCTAGGTAGCTACTTAGCATGTCCATCAACATTCTGCCCTTTACCTTTTGCATTCTTTGATGCATAGCAGTCTTTCTTCATGTGTCCTTTCTTATGACAATAATGGCATTCCATATCCCTCTTCCTTGATTTACTTCTACTCTTATTTCATTGACCATAATTTTCCTTGTTCTTGCTCTTGCCACATTGTTGATCCTTTCCTTCTTAAGAAAATCAAGAACAATATATGCATCTCCACTCTGAGTGTCAACCATAGATTCTCTACGAATCTCCTCACTCAAGAGTGCTTCACATATGTCATCATAGACCAATTTAGCACTAGTTGCACCATTGCTAATAGCTATGCAAAACGTATCCCTTGATAATTGCAATGTTGAGATATCAAGTCAACATGTGATGATACAGGATGACACGTACCAGTTTTTCGTTTCTCTGACATGTATAGTGGTCATGTCGGTATATGTTAGGGATACTTCATTGAGCTTTATTAGATTTATCTACCGAGAGAGATGGCACATTTGTTTCTTGCCAGCTCACTCATTCGTGGACATTAGAGTTTTCCTTATGTACTGATCTTTATATATTGCACTTGTTGTATTCTTGTTTTCAAGGTCATTCTTGTACATTCGTTTTATGTAATAGAAGAAGAAGAAGAAGAAGAAGATCATTCTTCCTTGCCTTAATCTGTGTGTGCTTCTCCTTGAGAGTGACAATGTGTGTGTGTGTGAGCTCTCTTCCTTATCTCCTTCCTCGTGACATGGTATCAGAGCCAACATGGCTGTAGAGAGCTCCTGGAGAAGGCGACGGTGAAGACTACGTGGCAAGGCATGGAGAAAACGTGATTTCACAAATGGCATCTGTTTGCTACAAAAATCGGCGTGAAGGTAGAAGACCTCAAAATATTCTCGGGAGTTATCCCTTTAGGTTCACTTTTTTTTGTCAGATCAAAGTTTCGGAGCCATCTCGACCTCCATTTTGAGCCCACAAGGTGGGGCCCACAGAAAAACCAGACCAGTTTTAAAAGCTATAACTTGCATTGTGTTTGTTGACACTCATATATTCCAGATCCAGAATTTCAAGTGATTCCATGTTGATACACGAAAACTGTGTTTTTCTGAGATCAAACTATCACGTCATAGTGCGACAGTGTTCAAGTAGAAGTGTTGCTTGTAGTGTTTTGTAGTGTTGTGAATTATTGCAGAAATGGCAAACGCAGATGGAATGAGTCAGCTTATGAGCGATACACTCGACAAGAACAACTTCCATGCTTGGAGATTCAGAATGACGAATTTCTTGATGGGAAAAGGCTACTGGAATTACATCGAAGGAGAGAATGAAAATGCTCCATCGTTACCAGAAAGGAATCAAATTGCAGACCAGTTAAGAGCATATGAGGAATGGAATCAAGGAGCATGAAAGGTAATGTATTGGCTATCTATTAGCATACAGGATAGCATGATTGGACACATACAGGATTCCAAGACTCCAAAAGAGGCTTGGAACAGTTTGGTCACTTTGTATGAGACTAATACAAAGGCACAGAAATTGCAACTTAAGAACGAGCTGCATACATTGGAAAAGAAGAGCATGTTGGTAAGTGACTACACTCTAAAAATCAAAAGCATATGTGAGTCACTTGCATCTATTGGCGTGAAGGTAGATGATGATGATAAGGTGGAAGTGTGCCTTCGTGGTTTAGGAGCTTCATATAAGCAGTTCAGAACTTCCATACAGACCAGGGAAAATATTCCAACTTTTGCTAATCTAGTATCTATGCTGATTATTGAAGAAAAGAATCTTGGTGAGGATTCAAACTCCCAAGGAAAGCTCAGTTCTGAGCAGGTATTCTAATCTAGCAGAGGAAGAGGCAGAGATAGAGGTTTTGGAAGTGGAAGAGGAAACAATAACCAAGACCAAGGTCAACAACAGAATCATGCAGGAGGAAAAGGACATTTTCGAGGCAGGGGGAGCCAAAGAGGTCGCAGAAATTTCCAAAGAAATGATTTAGGAAATGATAGTAAAGGATGTTGGAATTGTGGTAAACTTGGATACTTTGAACATGATTACAGGTTGAAGAATCAAAATAACAAAAGGCAGCAAAACAACTATGTATCCACAAGTGCAGATGATAATGAGAAGCTGTTTATGGTTCAACATCACATGATGAATACATTGTTTGCTGGTGTTTCAAAGTCAAATGATAATGTCTGGTATGTTGATTCAGGTGCTTCAAATCACATGACGAGTCATGCAGAATGGTTTAGTAGTTTGTAGAAAATGCCAGTTCCTAGATATGTTGAAACAGGTGATGATACATCACATTCTATTGAGCATACAAGAAACATAGCATTGTCTTTGGAGGACGGGAAGGTAAAACATCTTGTTGATGTGTTGCATGTTCCAAATATAACAAAGAATCTGGTTTTTGTTGGACAAGTGGTTGACCAGGGATTACAACTCAGGTTCAATGTTGATGGATTATATGTAGAAGAGTACAAGCAGGATGGATGATTGGTTGCCAAAGGAAACAAAGTGGGTAGGATGTTCACCTTAAATGTGAAGAGTCCTGAAATGAATGGAGCCATGTTTGCAAAAGGTGCAGGAGTTATTCCAGATATAGAGATATGGCACAAACGGATTGGACATGCAAACTTCCAAAGGCTGAAACTGATGCAGTCAAAGGAGATTGTCCATGGACTACCAAATTTCAAAGTTGCAGAAATGCAAAAGGTATGTGCAGCATGTCAATTTGGTAAACAGTCAAGAGCATCATTTCCACATGATAAGCATGTTAGTGAGAATGTACTAGAAGTAGTACATACAGATGTTTGGGTTCCAGCAAAGACCACATCTATGGGTGGTTGCAGGTTTTATGTTACTTTCATTGATGACCATACACGCAAAGTATGGGTATATTTCATGAAAGAGAAGAGTGAGATGTTCACTCACTTCCAGAATTTTAAAGTTATGGTGGAAAAGCAGACAGGGAAGTACATTCAGACATTAAGATCTAATGGAGGAGGTGAACACATGTCAAATGAGTTCGGAAGTTTTCTAAAAAATCATGGAATTTGGCGTCAGTTTTCATGCAGGTACACACCACAACAGAATGGCGTTGCTAAACACAAAAATAGACATATTGCAGAAATAGCAAGAGCCTTAATGGCCAAGAAGAATATGCCTCATTGTTATTGGGCAGAAGTTGTGCATACTGCTGTATACATCGTGAACAGAACTCCGACTAGTGTTGTACATCAAGTTACACTTGAAGAGAAGTTTACACGTAAAAAGCCAAACTTATCACATCTGAAATTTTTTGGCTGTATTGCATATGTACATGTCCCAGATGAATTGAGGATGAAGTTTGATCCAAAAGCAGAAAAGTGTGTCTTCATTGGATACTCCCTTAAGCAAAAGGGATATAAATGTTATAACCCACTCGCACGACAGGTAAAGGTGAGCAGAGATGTGGTATTTGATGAAATTTCAAGGTTCTATGCAGATGCCAAAGAAGGACTGAGTCTTGAACCAAATGACAAAGAAAATGCTGAAAAATCAAGTGCAGAATCTCAGGTTTTGAGTAGACCGGATGCATCACCAAGCAATAGTTCCAACTAAAATCCATGGAGTGGAAGATTACGTGGAAATTTCAGTCTAGCAAATTCATCAAATACATCAAGGAAAGGTAAAGAAAAGTTTTATGCTGGTCATAAAACATGTGCAGGCTTTGAAGATGTTGATGGAGATTCAAGCGGTTTAGAAAAGAGTCTTGATGAGGAACTTGGATTGCCCTCTATAAAGAATCCAGGAGTAAGAAGGGCACATGCAGATGATACAAGGAGAAGTGACCCAGGACTAAGAAGATCTGGGGGGAGGATGAATTCAGTGCAACAATTGACATATGATAGCTACATGGATCGTCATTATGCCTACATGAAAAGGTAATACAAGATGCTGAACCTTCTTGCTTTGAAGATGCAATTGGAATTGCAGATTGGGAAAAAGCTATGGATGAGGAGATGGCTGCACTTTATGGAAACGATACATGGAAGCTGGTTCCATTGCCACAAGGAAAGAAACCCATAGGCTGTAAATGGGTTTACAAGGTAAAGCATAATGTTGATGGTAGCATAAGTAGGTATAAAGCACGATTGGTAGCTAAAGGATATTCACAGACATATGGCATTGATTATGAGGAAACATTCAGCCCTGTAGCTAAAATGTCTACTGTTAGGACACTTGTTGCATTAGCTACAGCAAAAGGATGGAATTTGCATCAGATGGATGTGAAGAATGCTTTCTTACATGGTGAGTTACAGAAAGAAGTATGTATGGACCAACCACAAGGATATGAAGATTCAAAGCATCCAGAATATGTTTGCAAGTTGCAAAAGGCTTTGTATGGGCTGAACCAGGCTCCGCGTGCATGGCATGCAAGGATTGCTGATTACTTAACCAGCATTGGGTTTTCTATGTGTGATGTAGATCATTCACTATATGCAAGGAAGGCTGATGATGGCATCACGATTGTGGCCATTTATGTTGATGACTTGATCGTAGGTGGCGATAATGAAGAAAGCATCAAAGAGGTAAAGCAACTTCTTATGCAAGAATTTGACATGAAAGATCTTGGTGTGCTGCGCTATTTCTTGGGCATTGATTTTATACATACAAAAACAGGTATATGGATGTCGCAAAGGCAATATGTCTTGAATATCCTACAAAAGTATGGTATGGCTGGTTGTAAGCCAATTTCTATGTCGTTAGATCAGAATTTGAAGTTGGTTACTACATCAGGTGAAGCATTGGAAAATGCTACTACGTATAGGAAAATCTTGGGAAGTCTTATATATCTTACAATTACAAGGCCTGATTTAAGCTATACTGTTGGACTTGAAAGTCAGGTTATGCAGGTTCCTAGAAATCCACATTTGGATGCTCTGAGGTGCACTCTACGTTATGTGAGTGCTACTTTGGATTATGCATTGTTTTATGAAGCTGGTGTAGGTTTGCAGGTTCATGGATACACCGATGCAGATTGGGCTGGTAGTACTCCAGATAGAAGATCTACTAGTGGCTTTCTTTTCTCACTTGGAGGTGCAGCTATTACATGGAGCAGTAAGAAGCAACCCATTGATGCTTTGTCGAGTACAGAGGCTGAGTATAGATGTGTTGCAATGGCAGCATGTGAGGCATCATGGCTGGAGATGTTACTTGCAGATTTAGGTGTGGAAGTGCAAAAGCCTATCACTATCTATTGTGATAATCTTAGCAGCATACAATTAGCACGGAACCTTGTTTTCCATGCTAGAATAAAGCATATCAAGGTACATTATCACTTCATCAGAGAGAAGGTATTAGCAGGTGATATTGATCTTGTTTATGTGAGAACAGATGAGCAGTTTGCTGATATTTTCACCAAAGCACTTGGAGCTGAGAAGTTGAAGACGTTTCGGGAGATGCTTGGATTACAGGATATGGAGTTGAGCTTGAGGGGGAGTGTTGAGATATCAAGCTCAACATGTGATGATCCAGGATGACACATACCAGTTTTTTGTTTCTCTGATATGTATAGTGGTCATGCCGGTATATGTCAGGGATACTTCATTGAGCTTTATTAGATTTATCTACCGAGAGTGATGGCACATTTGTTTCTTGCCAACTCACTTATTTGCGGACATTAGGTTTTTCCTTATGTACTGATCTTTATATATTGCACTTGTTGTATTCTTGTTTTCAAGGTCATTCTTGTACATTCCATTTATGTAATAGAAGAAGAAGAAGAAGAAGAAGAAGATCATTCTTCGTTGCCTCAATCTGTGTGTGTGCTTCTCCTTGAGAGTGAGAGTGTGTGTGTGAGCTCTCTTCCTTAACTCCTTCCTTGTGACAGGCAAGGTGCATAACAACAAGATTGTTAACATTTCATTATCCATCTCCATTTTTTGAGATTGTAACTGAGAGAATATAGCATCAAAGTTATTCAAATGAGCAACAACGCTATCGATGTCCTTTGTGCAAAGGTCGTATAACTTTCTCATGGAATACACTTTATTTGATGTTATTTTTCATATGTATTGCATAACGTCTTCTAAAGCTCCTCTACACTTTCAAATTCCCAATAGTGCAATCAAATGGTAGATGTGTCCTTTTCATCCAACTCATCCTAATCATCTTCATCCATGTTAGCAAGCTTCATTGCGATTCCATTTACTAGCTTCCATTGCCTCCTCTAAATTGACACATCTATAATCTAATCCTTCCATAGAGGAAAGTTTGTGCCATCAAATTTTTGGATCTCAAAATGTTCCTTGCCATGCAAGCTGTGGCTCCTCTTGGGAACACTCACACTAGACCCTAATCCACCAGACATGCATGAGATCTTTGATGCAATAATGATAGAGAATTGACTAGAGTGATAATAGAGCTAGAAGGGTCCAAACACCAATAAGGCTCAAAAAACGATGATCAAGTGTTAGATTCTAAGAAAAAATCAATAGAGTCTCCCTAAAAAATGGATTAATGAGCAATAATGACCAGCCAAAAGGATTATGTGAGAATATAGGTGCTCACATCAATAAGTGTATCAAGAAGTAAATGGACTACTATATAGTTGACAAAACAAAAAACTAGAAAAAATTTTCCAAAGTATCCTTTGCAAAATGAGCATATGACTACTATGAAAGGATCATAAAACTAGAAGTACTTACATGTAAACCTACATAGTTGTCACTGAATCCACTACATATGATCCCTGAAGTGAAAGAAGCCAACTAGACTTCTCGAGCACCTATGAACAACTATCATACATCTCCTATGCCAAAGCTAGGTAAGTCTTCCACTTGCATCATCAAAGAGACCCTAACATTTCGGCATCTTCTAGTTAGAAAACCTCACCACGACCCTCTTTATCAACATCAAAGACCTTATGCAAATATATAACTATTATATGAATGACCACATGGATGTACATAAGGGGTATCCATAGAAGCGTACATGGTGTGTATGTGATCAATATATGTAGTAAAATGGCATTGAAAAAGGTTGAACTCATAGCCCAAACACTAGCCAACAACACATGCAAGTGTCTGACAACTCTTTTCTTTGCTCAAAACCCCTGCAGAAACTTGCAGTGGCTGCTCTCACCACAACAAAAACCTTTCAAGAAACCTATAGATTTACTAGTGTGCCTGAAAATACAGACGCAAAGATGAATATTCTTTGTGACACAAGTACAAAGGAAACTCTTCTTGATGTCCTTGAACCTGTGTAAGGAGAACTTGCATAAAGCACTCCAAAATGGATCTAAGAATCATTGCAAAAATGCTTTGAAATAGGCTTTGAAAAGTAAAGAATGAAGCTTTGAGGGCCCAAAACATGTCCAAGGTAATGTTAACCTTAGTCTTCCCCATTCTTCAAACACCAAAAGATTGTAGTGTAGTGTCAAGAGATTTTTTATTAAGCAAGCCCCGGGGGATGATACTAGGATGGGTGACCTCCCAAGAAGTATGGGGAACCTCCGTCTTCCTTGATCATTGTGGTCCTCCCTCGCACACAACCAATAGTGCCAATGGTGACTTCAGGGACTCGGATAATAAGGTATGCCAAGGTCTATGCCTTGGCCGTCTCCTTGGTTGTAAACCCTTAGAAAAGCCTTTGGTGGGCGAGATGGTTGCTCACCTCGCTCGCACAAAATGATCAAAGCTTTTGCCTCAAAATGCTCTAATACGAGTGAAGGATTTCATTTTTGATGCACCACATTGGACTCTCCTTCTCTAGAGCTCATCGATGATACCCTCATAGTACAAAATTGAGCTCCTGATGCCACACATAGTACTTTGTAGTGGCCTATAGAATACATTGAAAAATATGGTACATAGAGAGCCAGAACACAAACTTCTTGAGTGATACAAATGTGATTGAACTTTTAGTATGTGGTTGACGAGGCCATTATATGTTTTATTGAAGAACATATACAAAATTGTTTGGTGGCCATTTGTCCTTTCACATGGACACTAATGGTAACATCTAAATATGCCAATCTAATTTATGTTGGACTGAGATCTCAAGCTCCAAGAAGACCATTAGTGACACAACCCACATCTAGAAGACCATGTTATAGATGTCACGGAGACCATTTCATTAGGTAGTGCACAATGCCCTATCATGCACCACCTCAAAATGTATGGGAAGGATATTGGACAAATTGCAACAAAGAAGATCTATTCAAGGATTGTCCTTAAAGCACCATCCGCCACAGAGATCAACATGATTGAAGTAATAGAGTCCTCTAGTAGTAACAAGGAATACATGGTGCCATTAAAGGCCATCACAAGAGCTAAAGATAAAGAAAACACTAGTAATCAAAGACCTAAGAGTCCCATGAGTAACAAGGAGGTAGAATCATCACCCCAAGTAGTAGAAAACTTGAAAGAATAGTCAAAAGTATGAATGAAGAAGAAATCTCAAAAGAGGAAAATTAGAGTGGAAAAAATCAAAAGAAAGTGGGTTAAGAAGTTCCCTGAAGAAAATGAAACGTCTTCATAAGGCATCGAACCCATTCAAGCCAATCCAACCAAACACGACATTGATGTGTGTTGGTGCAAGGCAATCAACAATTGAAGTTTTGATGAAGAATTGAAGTCAAGGACTGAAGAAAAGATCAAGTTATGAAGCATGAAGGAAGTGCATATCCAGAAGATGAAGATGTGTACACATATGTACATTAATTTAGAGTTAGCTCACTTATACTTTTGATTAGTTATGAGCTTGTAAATATTTGACTATATATACAAGGGAAAATGTCAGGCCAAAGTGTAGAGAGTGTAGAGTACAAGAATTAAGAAGAATTAGAAGTGATTAGACACTTGAGAAGTATGAAGATTAGCTCTCTCATTCAGATGTAAAAAAGTTTTCTAGTAATGAAGAAAAATTGCACCCGATGTTTCTGTGCATTCTCCTTCTGTGCTTGATCATTTCAAGAATCCTTTTGTAGGCATCTAATTGCATAGTCAATGAGTCTATGGTTAAAGTTTGAGAGCCTAATTGTAAAAAGGTTGTGAGAATTATGAGTAGGAACATTCATATGTGAAGAAGTGTTGACTATCTTCTGAAATAGGCGCAAACTCGATGGTCAAAGATTTGATCATTTCGCAGTGCACAATTTAACGTTTTGCACAAATGAGGAGTCAAAATCTAAGTTGGAAGGTAAGCCATATATGGCTAAAAGCAATTGCATAAACGGGTTCTAGTTTGAGAGAACCAAGTGTTAGAAGTTACAGGTGTCTCAATCGACTTCTTAGAAGAAGAGTTTTAGACATAGGTGACTTGATAAGGTCATTTCTCAAGATCTGTTGAGTGTTTTGAAATGATTTAACTTGGAGAAGGTGTGCAAACTATAGCCGACACCTTGTGCAAAGTCATTTCAAAAACTTTACACATTTGATAAGTCAATGCGAGAGTTATGTGCAGCTGACTTTCTGTGTAGTCATCTTCTTCACAATTTGTTCAAGATTTTGGTAATTGATCATTAATCCTCGAAATTGGTAAAGATTTTGAGTTACTCTTGATATAAAGGTGCTCTAACTTCAAGAGTAGCTTTTTCTTTTGGAGATTAACACTCTCCATCAATGTGGTGAAAGAAGATTTACAAATGTGGTTGAAAGCTTATCAATCTAGAATAGAGTTAGCACCTACTCCATAGCAACACGACTAAAGTTTCCTAAGAGGAGATTAGGAGAAGGAAAGAATAGAAATATGTAAGAAGTTAGTTAAAGTTTTTCAAACTATGCCAGAACCATCAGTACCAAGCAATCGTGGGAGGAGAATTCCAAAAAATGCATTTCAGGGATGTTTAGAAAACTTCAACTCAAAGCAGGAAGAGCTAGAACCAACTAAGGAAGTTGAAGAAGAATTAGTGTTAGAAACCATAGAGATAGATTCCTTGATTCCACAAGTAGAAGATAACTAGCGAGAAGATCTATGGTCAAAATTTCAAGAAGAGAGATGGAAAATGATTGTAGATGAGATTCCTCCCTTTGGCAAACTAGATGCTTCAATGGATTGACTTATGATGGACACAAAAATAGAGTTGGAGAATCACATTGAAGACCAAGAGGCTAATGAAGCAATTAGTCTGACCACACTTTCAAACTATATGGGTGATTATGAATAGAAATCTAATTTCTTCCATGCTCCCGCTTTAAGACGTAGGGAGAAGAGAACTTTTCAGTAAGTGCCAACCACTCTACAAGGGTTGAAGAAGGTAAAAGTTCATTGTTCTTTAACTTTAGAGGAGATTTTGTGAGTAAAGCCCCAACTATGGAATAAGCTATCCTCTCAAATGAACTTGAAGGAATATAGTTCATCGGACAAGGAGAAAAACATTGAAGAAACCTCAACCACGAAAATACCTATAGACAAGGTGGGAGATTTCAGTGAACGTGATAAAGGAAACACTTTTCTTCTAACTACTTTTCACAGATACATTACTAAAGCCATATTAGATACTTGTGTTGGAGTAGGAATAGCTACCAAGTAGATTTGGGAAAAATGGGAAAACGAGCATTAAGACCAACACAGATGAAGTTGCAATTCGTAGACGATCATATAGAGCATCCATTGGGGCTCAAGGAAAATGTAATATTGACTATGTGCAAAGGAAAATTCAAACACACCCTAGCCATATGCCAATTTGGCAACGTGAGTAATTATGATATGATTCTTGGACAACCTTTCATGCAACAACTAAAGGTAGTTAATGATCCAGATGCATTATATATTCAAGGCAGGGCATGATTACCAAGATAAATCTCCAAAACTTTGCTTATAGGGATGGTCCACCTCTTCAACGCAATCCACAACTTGGAACACCATGCATCATCTATGATCTTTTGAGGTTGGTGTATTGATTATATCTAACAATTTCTTTGTGGATTGGCCTCTAAAGTCATAGGGATCTTATGTGAGTAGGCTTAGGATCCAGTCCTTTCAAATGCTTGTATATCCACAAAAATATATCTCTATATTCTCGCAAGAGATTTGTTAATTATTCTTCTTCTTCAACACTAAGGTGGTTTCATATGCATACACTTCTTTCTTCTTGCTCTCCAATTGTTACCATGCTTTCTTGTTCGGTTTTTTTATTTATCATAAGCTTCTCTCATGATAGTTTCTCCTTTTGGAAGCCTTACCAAAAAATTTTCCTATCTCTTAAACTCACTCCTTCTATGGGATTTCACATTCACTAGATACAAGTAATCTTCATTTGAATTGCAAAATGGATGCATAATGATGGATTCTAGTCCTTCATCCTCATCCTCTTCTAAGGGTTCACACATGAATAGCGATATGTCATAGCCATCTTCATAACATTGGAGAGTCCACTGTTCTTCGTTCATTGCTACATAAATTATTGCTAATGTTTCAACCCAACCATGGGGTTCAAATTCGTCATCTAGAAATATCATGAGTGCATAGGCTAGGTCTTGTATCGATCTAGTGCTCTATGAAACTCTCATTTTTCTAGCTTCTGGCCACTTCTCCTCTTCTTTGGCTATTTTACACATCCATAAATATGTGTCTTCATGTATCCACAATGGATTGGAAGAATTGATTAAGTATACTCACTTTGAGTCCTCTTTTGTCTTGAACATAGAGTTCCACTATAGGGGTAGGACATCTCTATGTGTCTGGTCCTTTAGATTGACTTTTGTCATGAGCCCTAAGTTTTGTAAGTACAAGGAGTTGGTACCCCATTCTTGCACTATTTGCAATTGTCTCATAAAAGGTCTACCTAAGATGATCTCATATGCATAATTATTCCTAAACTCACATATGGCAAACATGTTGAGGGCTATATTTTTTATACCTCCTCTAGCAATAATGTTATTCTATACATGTAATGTGATATTTATTTCATTTCCCTATGATATGAATATCTATTAAATAAATATGAAAGATAGAAGTCAAGTGGGCCCCACTTCTGAAGATATGACTAGATCTCCCTCTAATAAAAGATAAATTATCAATATGAAAGGGAAATGTAAAAGGGAGATGGAAAATCTAGAATATTCAAGTATTTAAGTCTTGTCCCATTCTCTTTAGAATGAAACAAAAATCTTTTCAAAGGCCCCATAGTTCCACCATACATTTTTTTATTTTCAAAAAAGCAGACCTTTTGTTTCTGGATATTTCTTATATTTTAGGACCCCAAAATCAACAGTATCATGATAAAGTCAAAGTTCAGTGGGGAGGATCAATTGCATGCATTTTGAGGACAAAATATCATATTTTTGTAAGAAAGACCCAAAATATCTAAGAAATATGTACAAACAGGCCAAATGTCGCACCCTCTTAAGTCTAGAATACTCTGGATCTTTATGAATATCTCCTATTTCACCACAAATGTAAATTATCTAGAAGATTCATTGTGATAAGGAAGCATCGACCAACCCTGCCTTGGTAGTGCCATCTGTGTTTTTTATATGAATGATTTTGTAGGAGCCTCGTTTCCTTGATCTTCAATTCTCTATTTATGAGTTGAGCATTGATGAAGTATTAGAGGTCATTTCCTTAATGTCCCTCTTATAACATTGTGCTTCCATGGAGGAAACTCTTTATGAAAGCTAAAAGTGATAACCATATTCAGCTAAATCTTTAAATACACCCTAACCAACCATATCAACTAAGGCCTTTCATCTGCATCAATATCTTCTATAGCCAAAAAATCCACTTTTAGCAACAGATTACTCGATACTTTGGAGCAGAGTGGTTAGTAGAAATCCTTGCTTCATAGAAGCCATTTAATCTTCCACTTTTGGAATACAGAATGAGCTTTGATATTTGGGTCTTCATCTTATTTTGATGAAGTTACCACTTGAAAGGAAGCATAACTACAATTTTCCCTCAGTTTCATGGGGAGCCAAAGGATGATGCAATGGAGTTCTTGGACAATATGGAGATGGATTATCTCGTATTAAAAAGAGACCAAGAGGATGTAAAGTTGAGAGAATTTCCATTAGTTCTCAAGGAAGAAGGATATGGTTTGCAAGCTTACCTCAAAAAGCAACACATAGCTAGATACTAGTATAAGTAGTCTTCCTGAAACAATACAAAAAGAAGGACACGCCAGAGGACTATGGTGACAATGTCTCTCATGAAGGCAAGCTTCTCTTGATGATTTTACAAATTATAAAGCAAAGTTTCAAAGTTTGTAGTATAATAAGGAGAGAATCTTAGGAGAAAATGAATTGGTATCACAATTTTTAAAAATACATATGTTTATTGCTTGACTTTTTTGCTCACTAAAATAAAAGGTGGAATCTCATTTTGCAACCACCTTTGATGAAGCAGTAGGAAATGGCAAGCTACATGTAGGAAATTCAACTTTGACACACATCCTATGTATGTGAGAAGGAGAAATTCAATTCTATAGACATTCCAGCTCAAGAAGGTATACAAAACAACTCTATTAAGAGAGAGGAAAGATCTCAACAAGACCTATTGTAGAGGCTCACGCAAGAGTTAGAGAAATTGACACTCAGCCTAGTAAGGAATCAATAAAATAGGCCAAAAAGGGAACAAAATCAAGGACAATGATGATAAGCATAAGAATTCATATGCAATAGCAGCAACAATGTGGTCACTACATGTATAATTTTCCTCACTCGCATAGGAATTTAGATGATATGTATGCTATTAGGAGCCATCATGATATGCACAGGGACAACAATAACAAGTGAACCTTCCACCTATTCTACCAATGCAAGGAGAAGAACGATCAATAAACATTTTGGAGTGGACTAAGGAACAAGAGACCATGGGCATTATGCCAATCAAAAAGACAAGGGCGAAAGATAGAGACATATCTCAAGATGAAGATTCCAGCGTGGGTACACAAACAAAGAAAGGAAGACTTGTAGAACGAGAAACAAGTAAAAGAAAGAGAAGGCCAAGAAGAGCATTGAACCTTATGATCCTATTGAGGATATCTCCACACAAAAACCAAATAGCGCTTGGCCACAATTATTGCAACTATCTTAAAAGACTAGGATGGAATGCTCCAAGAAAGTGAGTACTAGGAGGACTAAAAATAAGGACATTAATCTTATGAGCAAATGCATGTGATGATATTGTACCCACAGTAGATGCATATATAAAAAGGGAAAAGAATTTCAAATGTATGCCACAATTATTGCAACTATCTTAAAAGACTAGGATGGAATGCTCCAAGAAAGTGAGTACTAGGAGGACTAAAAATAAGGACATTAATCTTATGAGCAAATGCATGTGATGATATTGTACCCACAATAGATGCATATATAAAAAGGGAAAAGAATTTCAAATGTATATGTGGATGGTGGAGCACAAATTTTTTTAATGAAAGAGAAAACAGTGCACAAGTTAGGCTTTGATGTGACAGGACCATCTGCGTACCAAACCAAAATGGCAAATAATGATGTGGTTAAATGCGTTGGTGTCATTGAAAATTTATGAATTATAGTGTGTGATATAGAGGTTTCCTTGGATATGTATGTGATTGCAACTAAGGGGGAGGGCTACCCCGTCATATTAGGACAACCATGGTTAATTGTAGTGAAAGAAGATCAAAAATGGGTTTTTTCCTTCTTGTTCTCAAACCAAATGACAAAACAAAGTCAGTTATCTATTATTTGAAGCATCGAAAGGGGGAAGACCATAGGTATGAAACAATCGTAGATGAAGAGATTCCATGTTATGGTAGAGATTCTAGCAGCAAGGAATCGACAAGTGAAAGTTACTCATCAACACTAGAAGTCATGGGAGTAATCTTCCAAGGAAAGGAAGATGGAGTCAAAGGGGACGATCATGAACAACCACAAAGTGAGGAGTCCGCACAAGAAAGATATTTCAAAAGGATGTTAGCAGATGATCTCAGAATGAAGGAAGAGACCAAATATATCAACATGCTAAAGAGATCTCCCAAATTATTCATCAAAGACTAGAGTGAGATCTAGGGAGTAACTGCCATCCATATTGAAATCAAACTAGATACCAAGGTAATGGCTCAAAAGCTTAGAGAATTAAGACTACAACAAGAAACTTTATTCACACAGGTAAATCATCTTCTGAAGGCTGGTTTTATTTATCCCATTTCCAATTCCGAAAGGTTTTCTCCAATTGTTTTTACTCATAAAAAGAACGGTAAATGGAGGGTGTGTGTGGATTAAATTGAATGCCACAACCAAAATAGATCACTTTCCACTGCCCTTCCAAGATGAAATATTGAACAAAGTAGTAGGCCATGAATGACACACTATATGTGATGGATATTCACGAGATATTTTCAAATACGTATAGCTAAAGAAGATCAAAGGAAGACCACTTTCATCACACCATTAGGATGCTTTGCATATAGCCTTGTGTGTTACAATAGACAAACTGTATCGATTGATGGGTGCTCCATTGGGATCGATTTGTCATGATAAAGTGGCCTTGTCATGGTAGGTGGCCACATGTTGTCATTGAGGGACTCTATTGTGGGGCTCCGTCTATCACAATAGGGTGGGGTTAGGCGTGATAGATGGGTGCTATTTCAGGTTCAATGTGTTGCACTAGAGCAAGGCCTATTGCAAAAGATGGGTTTTTCACTACAAAAGGGTGGTATAACATGACAGACATACTTTTTTGCAAGATTGTCCATCATGATAGACAGGTTTCTGTCCCAATAGAATTTTATATCATGACATACGAGGCTTTTCGTGATAAAGCCTCTATGTTGAGTCTTTGATCTGTTGTGATAGAGCCAAAAACTTTGAAATTTTTTGCTTTATCTATGGACTTGATTTTATCCCTTAACGAGAAACTTAGATTTGAAGAGTATATTGAAGCTAGCAGTATTCTTTCCTCTTCAAGAGAGTTTTGGGAAGGTAATCTTGATAGACATAGTTAAAAAATATGTTCTCTCTGTTGAAAAAGAAAAATAGTAAGGATTTTGTGTCTATGCTAATAAAGAATTTTGGTGGTATTGATATCAATGTTGAGGACAACTTGCAAGAGGATACTTGCTTCTTTACTCATGTTTTCTCTAGTATGCCCAAGTGCTGCGAGGATATCCACGGAGCTAGAGCCCACATCTCTCCTTAAAAAAAAAAATTATTCCTCCTGGACTGGCTACCATGCTAGACCTACCCCTCACTCTCACGAGGAAGGAGATAAGGAAGAGAGCTCACACACACACTCTCACTCTCAAGGAGAAGCACACACACAAATTGAGACAGGGAAGAATGATCTTCTTCTTCTTCTATTACATAAAAGGAATGTACAAGAATCACCTAAAAACAAGAATACAACAAGTGCAATATATAAAGACCAGTACATAAGGAAAAACCTAATGTCTGTGAATGAGTGAGCTGGCAAGAAACAAATGTGCCATCACTCTCGGTAGATAAATCTAATAAAGCTCAATGAAGTATCCCTGACATATACCGGCGTGACCATTATACATGTCAGAGAAACGAAAAACTCGTACGTGTCATCCTGGATCATCACATGTTGAGCTTGATATCTCAACACTCCCCCTCAAGCTCAACACCATATCCTGTAATCCAAGCATCTTCTGAAACTTCTTCAACTTCTCAGCTCCAAGTGCTTTGGTGAAAATATCAGCAACCTGCTCATCTGTTCTCACATAAACAATATCAATATCACCCGCTAATACCTTCTCTCTGATTAAGTGATCATGTACCTCGATATGCTTTGTTCTAGCATGGAAAACAGGGTTCCGTGCTAACTGTATGCTGCTAAGATTATCACAATAGATAGTGATAGGCTTTTGCACTTCCACACCTAAATCTGCAAGTAACATCTCCAGCCATGATGCCTCACATGCTGCCATTGCAGCACCTCTATACTCAGCCTCTGTACTCGACAAAGCAACAGTGGGTTGATTTTACTGATGCATGTAATAGCTACACCTCCAAGTGAGAAAAGAAAGCCACTAGTAGATCTTCTATCTGGAGTACTACCAGCCCAATCTACATCGGTGTATCCATGAACCTGCAAATCTACACCAGCTTCATAAAACAATGCATAGTCCAAAGTAGCACTCACATAACGTAGAGTGCGCCTCAGAGCATCCAAATTGGCTTCCTGGGAACCTGCATAAACTGACTTTCAAGTCCAACAATGTAGCTTAAATCAGGCCTTGTAATTGTAAGATATATAAGACTTCCCACAATTTTCTTGTACATAGTAGCATTTTTGCTTCACCTGATGTAGTATCCAATTTCAAATTCTGATCTAAAGGCATAGAAATTGGCTTACAATTAGCCATACCATACTTTTGCAGCGTATTCAAGGCATATTGCCTTTGCGACATCCATATACCTGTTTCTGTATGTATAAACTCAATGCCCAAGAAATAGCGTAGCACACCAAGATCTTTCATGTCGAATTCCTACATAAGAAGTTTCTTTACCTCTTTGATGCTTTCTTCATTATCACCACCTACAATCAGGTCATCAACATAAATAGCCACAATAGTGATGCCATCATCAGCCTTCCTTCCATATAGTGAGTGATCTGCATCACACATAGAAAACCCAATGTTGGTTAAGTAATCAGCAATCCTTGCATGCCATGCATGCGGAGCCTGCTTCAGCCCATACAAAGCCTTTTGCAACCTGCAAACATATTCTGGATGCTTTGAATCTTCATATCCTTGTGGCTGATCCATATATACTTCTTCCTGTAACTCACCATGTAGGAAAGCATTCTTCACATCCATCTGATGCAAAGTCCATCCTTTTGCTGTAGCTAATGCAACAAGTGTCCTAACAGTAGACATTTTAGCTACAGGGCTGAATGTTTCCTCATAATCAATGCCATATGTCTGTGCATATCCTTTAGCTACTAATCGTGCTTTATACCTGCTTATGCTACCATCAGCATTATGCTTTACCTTGCAAACCCATTTACAGCCTATGGGTTTTTTTCCTTGCGGCAATGGAACGAGCTTCCATGTATCATTTCCATAAAGTGCAGCCATCTCCTCATCCATAGCTTTTTCCCAATCTGCATTACCAATTGCATCTTCAAAACAAGAAGGTTCAGCATCTTGTATTACCTTTGTCATGTAGGCACAATGGCGAGCCATGTAACTATCATATGTCAATCGTTGCACTAAATTACGCATCCTCCCAGATCTTCTTGGTCCTGGGTCACTTCTCCTTGTATCATCTGCATGTGCCCTTCTTACTCCTGGAGTCTTCACAGAGGGCAATCCAAGTTCCTCATCAAGACTCTTTTCTGAACCACTTGAATCTCCATCAACGTCTTCAAAACCTGCACATGTTTTATGACTAGCAGAAAGCTTTTCTTTACCTTTCTTGGATGTATTTGATGAATTTGTTGGACTGAAATTCCCACATAATCTTCCACTCCATGGATTTGAGTTGGAACTATTGCTTGGTGATGCATCTGGTCCACTCAAAACCTAAGATTCTGCACTTGATTTTTCTGCATTTTCTTTGTCATTTGGTTCAAGACTCAGTCCTTCTTTGGCATCTGCATAGAAGCTTGACATTTCATCAAATACCACATCTCTGCTCACCTTTACCTGTTGTGTGAGTGGGTTATAACATTTATATCCCTTTTGCTCAAGGGAGTATCCAATGAAGACACACTTTTCTGCTTTTGGGTCAAGCTTCGTCCTCAATTCATCTGGGACATGTACATATGCAATATAGCCAAAAACTTTCAGATGTGATAAGTTTGGCTTTTTACTTGTAAACTTCTCTTCAGGTGTAACTTGATGTACAGCAGCACTCGAAGTTTTGTTCATGATGTATACAGCAGTATGCACAACTTTTTCCCAATAACAATGAGGCATATTCTTCTCAGCCATTAAGGCTTTTGCTATTTCTGCAATATGTCTGTTTTTGCGTTCAGCAACACCATTCTGTTGTGGTGTGTACCTGCATGAAAACTGACGCCGAATTCCATGATTTTTTAGAAAATTGTTGAACTCATTTGACATTATTCACCTCCTCCATCAGATCTTAATGTCTGAATGTACTTCCTTGCCTGCTTTTCCACCATAACTTTAAAATTCTGGAAGTGAGTAAACACCTCGCTCTTCTCTTTCATGAAATATACCCATACTTTGTGTGTATGGTCATCAATGAAAGTAACATAAAACCTACAACCACCCATAGATGTGGTCTTTGCTGGACCCCAAACATCCGTATGTACTACTTCTAGTACATTCTCACTAACATGCTTGTCATGTGGAAATGATGCTCTTGACTATTTACCAAATTGACATGCTGCACATACCTTTTGCATTTCTAGAACTTTGAAATTTGGTAGTCCATGGACAATCTCCTTTGACTGCATCACTTTCAGCCTTTGCAAGTTTGCATGTCCAATCCGTTTGTGCTATATCTCTATATCTGCAATAACTCCTGCACCTTTTGCAAACATGGCTGCATTCATTTCAAGAATCTTCACATTTAAGGTGAACATCCTACCCACTTTGTTTCCTTTGGCAACCAATCGTCTATCTTGCTTATACTCTTCTCTATATAATCCATCAGCATTGAACCTGACTTGTAATCCCTGGTCAACCATTTGTCCAACAAAAACCAGATTCTTTGTTATATTTGGAACATGCAGCACATCAACGAGATGTTTTACCTTTCCATCCTCCATAGACAATGCTATGTTTCTTGTATGCTCAATAGGATGCGATGTATCATCACCTATTTCAACATATCCAGGAACTGGCATTTTCTGCAAACTACTAAACCATTCTGCATGACTGTTCATGTGATTTGAAGCACCTGAATCAACATACCAGACATTATCATTCGATTTTGAAACACCAGCAGACATCGTATTCATCATGTGATGTTGAACCATAGAAAGCTTCTCATAATCATGTGCACTTGTGGATACATAGTTATTTTTTTGCCTTCTGTTATTTTGATTCTTCAACCTGCAATCACGTTCAAAGTGTCTAGGTTTACCACAATTCCAACATCCTTTACTATCATTACCTCAATCATTTCTTTGGAAATTTCTGCGACCTCTTTGACTCCCCCTGCCTCGAAATTGTCCTCTTCCTCCTGCATGATTCTGCTGTTGACCTTGGTCTTGGTTATTGTTTCCTCTTCCACTTCCAAAACCTCTGCCTCTTCCTCTGCCAGAGTAGAATACCTGCTCAGAACTGGGCTTTCCTTAGGAGTTTGAATCCTCACTAAGATTCTTTTCTTCAATAATCAGGATAGATACCAAATCAGCAAAATTCGGAATATTTTCCTTGGTCTGTATAGAGGTTCTGAACTGCTTATATGCAGCTCCTAAACCACGAAGGCACACTTCCACCTTATCAACATCATCTACATTCACGCCAATAAATGCAAGTGACTCACATATGCTTTTGATTTTTAGAGTGGTCACTTACCGACATGCTCTTTTTCTCCAATGTATGCATCTCGTTCTTGAGTTGCAATTTCCGTGCCTTTGTATTGGTCTCGTACAAAGTGACCAAACTGTTCCAAGCCTCTTTTAGAGTCTTGGCATCATGTATGTGTCCAATCATGCTATCCTGTATGCTAACAGATAGCCAATACATTACCTTTCGTGCTCCTTGATTCCATTCCTCATATGCTCTTAATTGTTCTGCAGTCCGATTCCTTTCTGGTAACTGCGGAGCATTTTCATTCTCTCCTTCGATGTACTTCCAGTAGCCTTTTCCCATCAGGAAATTCATCATTCTGAATCTCCAAGCATGGAAGTTGTTCTTGTCCAACTTATCGCTCATAAGCTGACACATTCCATCTGTGTTTGCCATTTCTGCAACAATTCACAACACTACAACACACTACAAGCAGCACTTCTGCTTGAACATTGTCGCACTATGACGTGACAGTTCGATCTCAGAAAAACACAGTTTTCATGTATCAACAGTACACGGAATCGCTTGAAATTCAGGATCTGGAATATATGAGTGTCGCCAAACACAACGCAAGTTACGGTTTCTGAAACTAACCTAGTTTTTCTGTGGGCCCCACCTTGCGGGCTCGAAACAGAGGTCGAGATGGCTCCGAAACTTCGATCTGACAAAAAATGAGTGACCCTAAAGGGATAACTCATGAAAATATTTTGAGGTCTTCTACCTTCATGCCAAATTTCGTAGCAAATGGAGGCCGTTTGTGAAATCACGTTTTTTCCACGCCTTGCCGCGTAGTCTTCACTGTCGCCTTCTCCACGAGCTCTCTACAGCCACGCTAGCTTTGATACCATGTCACGAGGAAGGAGATAAGGAAGAGAGCTCACACACACACTCTCACTCTCAAGGAGAAGCACACACACAAATTGAGACAGGGAAGAATGATCTTCTTCTTCTTTTATTACATAAAAGGAATGTACAAGAATCACCTAAAAACAAGAATACAACAAGTGCAATATATAAAGACTAGTACATAAGGAAAAACCTAATGTTCGCGAATGAGTGAGCTAGCAAGAAACAAATGTGCCATCACTCTCGGTAGATAAATCTAATAAAGCTCATGGAAGTATCCCTGACATATACCGGCGTGACCACTATACATGTCAGAGAAACGAAAACTGGTACGTGTCATCCTGGATCATCACATGTTGAGCTTGATATCTCAACACTCACTACCCGTGAGATTAAAGAAACCATAAGTATATTGAAACCCAGCAAGACTCCTGGTATTGATGGTCTTCCTAATGGTCCTATGCAGACACCTTCTTTTCGAAATTATCTTTACTTCATGACTTTCATCGATGATTTTTCAAGACACTGCTAGAATGGCATTGATGAGCTCATTAAGCATGTGTTAGTGCATTTCCCAAAATGTAACTTTCTCAATCTATCCCAAAAGACTTCCTATTGTCTCAACACACAAGAAATGGTGTATCCTACTTGTGTGGGTCCTTAGAGCTGATGGTCATCTTGAATCTATAAGAAAATTAGCAAGAACACAAAAAATAAGCACACACAATAGCTCTATCTCTCGCACACAAAAGGTATATAGTTGAGAAGCTGCAAGTTTGGTGAAGATGGAGATGGAGGAGGTGGATGAAGGACGATGGATGGAGGTGGTGGCGATGGAATGGAGATGCAAATAACTTCAAAAAATCAGAAAAACCTTACAAAACTACTTATCTACTTACCTAAACGCCAATGTCTCTACTCAACTCTCTTACCATCATATGTTGCCCCCAAGTAGTGCTTGCTAGAAATGGCACAAAAATTTTGTTCATATCACTTGTAGAATAGTGATGAGTATCAATGTTGAGGATTATCCACCTAGTTATTTTCAATCCATGGAGATGTGAGGGTGATATTGGTATTGTAAGTGAGTGATGTGTGTAGATGTTGTTGGAGCAAGTCTATGACAAGCCTAAGTATTGGCTTGAGTCTCACAAAGTCATTAAAGAAGCTTCAAAATGAAGACTATGTAAAGTTCACTTGTGAACTACCTCTTGTAACTTTTGAAGAGTTTACTTAATGTAAAAGTAAGAGAATCTTGAGTGGTTGAGCCCACATGATCAAGAATGGAAAGAGGAGCCACGAATTCGTGATTTGTGGTAGGTAGAGAATCAAATCAATCATTGATTGATTGGAGAGTGATTGAGGGAAGTTAGCCTCCCAAACTCAACTATAAATAGATGGCAGTTTTAGTTGTGGTTAGAGAGACCTATGTGAAGACCTCCAAGAGCTGAGCTTTATGCCATATCAAGGTGTGATTACAAGGCACACATATGTATCAGTAAGTCATTGTATTGTACAAGCAATATATTTTCATTTTCATGATTATTTGAGTTCATCTTTCCATGTTCTTGTGATGTGTACTACTCACTGCCATTACTTCAGTTCTTCTCAGTCAGCTTGCAGAGATTGTTTCTCTGCACTTGGCTCATCATTTTCAGTGATTTAACTTGGTAAAGTTATCTCTATAAGTCTACTATATGCTCACAAATTTTCATGTCATTTGGATGTTGGAATCTTCAGTTATGTTCATTTGAAGTCAACACGGTATGTTCATCTTCACTTCTCTGTCAGGTACCCGACTTTTTCAGTCATCTTGTCAGAGTCATTTCTCAGTGGTTACTCATTCAAATTCAGTGATTTAAAGCTTGTTGGATTCGGCTTACTGTCTAGTATAAGCATACAAATTTTCATGATCATTGGATTCTTACATCTTGATTTATGTTAATTTTTCTACTCACTGGTCTATTTCTGTAGCAGCCCGTGAAAATCGGGATGATGTCATCACTTGTTAAAAGTCATTCTCAGTGTGTGGTTTGTTATTTTTGATGAGATTACTCTCTAAAGTTAGCTCTTTAAGCTACCTAGCCTTCCCCAAGAGGAATTAATCTAATTGCTGCTATGCTCAGAGACTTATGTAAAACACTGGACAGGTGTATCAACCAAGAATAGCAAGTTTTCACCTCTGAGCTAACTCCAACTTATCTGTTTTGATCTATCTTTTTGAGAGTTATCTTCCAAGGTACATAGGGTGTCTAATGCATCCATTGGCAAGCTAAAAGGGCCCACCATCTACTCCTGGAGTTCATTTGGCTGGTGTAGAGCAAAGATTTTGCAACACCTCTTCATCTTCAACACATACATATCCATCTCTTCACAGTGGTATCAGAGCAAGGTTGGACAACATGGCAGATGGATTTCCTTCATCAATTGACAAATTGGATAGAGGTAACTACTTAGCTTGGTCATTAAGGATGGAAGCTTATCTCCAAGGTAGAAGTTTATATGGTTATGTGGCTGGAGATGAAGTTATGCCAAGTTTCAGGAACAAAAGTCAACCAACACAAGAAGAGCAAGAAAGATTGAGCACATGGTGCTCCAAGGATGCACTTGCAAGGTCGTATCTCCTCAACTCTATCTCAGATTTTTTGTTGCCTCACATTAGAAGTTGTAAGACATCTCAGGAAGTGTGGGATGCACTTGAAGCTTTCTTTTCTTCAAGTACCAAAGCCAGGAAGCATCAACTATGGCTG
This sequence comes from Ceratopteris richardii, assembly GCA_020310875.1. Classification (NCBI taxonomy): domain Eukaryota; kingdom Viridiplantae; phylum Streptophyta; class Polypodiopsida; order Polypodiales; family Pteridaceae; genus Ceratopteris; species Ceratopteris richardii. The sequence continues at coordinate 156,320,577 of CM035420.1, read as the reverse complement.
GAGTTCACAACTCTCAAGAAGGCTCCCAAACAAAATGTGACTGATTTTGTCACAAAGCTCAAGGATATAGCGGATCAGTTGGGAAGCATTGGAGAGGTAATAGATGAAGAGCAAATTGTAAGGCAGGTCATCAATGGCTTGAAGGCAGATGACAAGTGGGAAGCATTCACCACAGCTATGGATTTGTACATGGACATGCATGTACCTGATTTCAACACACTCATTGGACAATTACTTACTCAAGAGGCAAAGCTTATCAAAAATGGAGAAAGCTCTAAAGGTAATCAATCTTCAGCTTTATACACGGATAAAAGCAAGTCTAAAGATAACAAAGGAAAGGCAAAGAAAGTGGATGATGAAGAAGGTACATATCAAGCTAACTATGCAGGTAGAGGAAGACATGGCAGAGGTAGAGGAAGAGGAGGTAGACAAGGCAGGGGGAGATCCCAAGACTCCAACTCATGTTCTATTTGTGGATTAACTAATCATACAACTGAAAATTGCTTTAGGAATTCCAGGAATCAAAGAGGCAGAGGATACAATAGAGGAAGTTATGGCTACTCAAGAGGAAGGTTCAACAACTACCATGGCAACTACAACAACTACAATCATTCAAACTATCAAGGAGGCTACAAAGGAAGGAGAGACTACAATAACTACACAGAAGACTCAAACAAAGAGGATTCATTATTGATCATGAACATGGCTATGCCACAAGGTAAATCTGATGAGCATATTTTCTACATAGATTCAGGTTGTTCAAATCATGTGGCAGGAAATGTGGCACTCCTATTAGATTTAGAAGATCCAAGGAATAAGCATGAGGTACAAACAGGAGATGATACAAAACATCCTGTGGAGAAAATAGGCAATGTCAAAGCACCTGATGGAAACATCAACCTACTCAGTAAGGTACTCTATGTCCCTACCATTACAAAGAATTTGATAAGTGTTGGGCAGATAGTAGAGAAAGGGTTGCAAGTCAGGTTCACAAAAGCAGGAGCATTTGTTGAAGATCCAAGTCAAGGATTCAGAAGAATTGCAAAAGGTGAAAAGACAGGTAGATTGTTCACATTTGAATTACAGGACACTAGAAACATTGCTCTCTTTAATTATGGTAGTCAGACACTCACAGAATTGGAAGTATGGCACAAAAGGTTAGCACATATTGGTGAAAGGTCATTAAAGCAAATCTGTAGGGACCAAAGTGTACTTGGACTTCCTAACTTGTCAAAACAACATATGATTTATAAGTGTAGTGCATGTCAATTTGGAAAGTCTCACAGGTTACCATTCATGAAGAAAGGTTATATGCATGGAGATCTCTTGGAGTTGGTTCATATAGATGTATGGGGACCTAGCAAGGAAGCTTCAATATCTGGATCAAGGTATTATGTTTCCTTTATTGATGATTGCAGCAGATGGACTATCCTATTCTTTATGAAACACAAAGATGAAGTTTTTTCATGTTTCAAAAGATATTTGGCTCTTGTGGAGAATCAAACAGGTAAATCACTAAAAAGGCTAAGGTCAGATGGAGGGGGAGAATACTTCTCCCATGAGTTTGATTCTTTTCTTCAAGAAAGAGGAATCAAAAGAGAGGTAACTACAAGGTACACTCCTGAGCAAAATGGAGTGGCAGAAAGGAGGAATAGGACAATTGTTGAAGCTGCAAGGTCTATGTTAAATGAAAAGCATTTACCTAATTACTTATGGGCTGAGGCTGTATCTACAGCCACTTACTTGATTAACACGTTGCCTTCAAAATCCCTTGATGGGATGACTCCATATGAGGCTTGGAATGGAAGAAGACCAAGTTTAGATCATTGTAAAATTTTTGGATGTATTGCTTTTGCTCATATTCCTTCACAGGTTAGAGGCAAGATGGATCCAAAAGCAGAAAGGTGTGTATTTATTGGATATGACAACAATCAAAAGGGCTACAGGTTATACAACCCTACCAACAAAGGATTCTTGGTAAGCAGAGATATAGTTTTTGATGAGAACAATTCATGGTATGAAGATTCATGCAGGAAGATCAATTTACCATATGATCTTGAAGAAGATTTTCCAAAGCTTGGTAGAGAACAATCAAAGATTGAAGAACAAGACACCTCAGAGGATTATGAAGAATGTCAGATGGAAAAGATCAAAGCATGGAAGTCTAAAGGTAAAGCAAAACTGCAGGAACTTGGACATGAGGCAGAATCATCACATCATGGCTTAAGAAGATCTATGAGGGAAAAGAAAAAACCAGAAAGGTATGGGTTTGACACCTCATTAGTAACTAAACATTCTATCTACATAGCACAGGACATAAACCAAGAGGAGCCATCATCATTTGAAGAGGCCAAAGCAAAAATAGAATGGAAGCATGCAATGAAGGAAGAGATTGAAGCACTCGAGGAAAACAACACTTGGGATTTGGTGCCCAAGACTTCATCCATGAAGGTAATAGGCTCAAGATGGGTCTATAAACTCAAGAAGAATTCTGATGGTTCCATTAACAGGTATAAGGCAAGGCTTGTAGCAAAAGGCTTTGCACAAACTCAGGGAATTGATTATGAGGAGACATTCTCTCCTGTGGCAAAGATGCCTACTATTAGGGTTTTGCTTAGTATTGCCTCTTCCAAGAATTGGAAGATACTTCAACTAGATGTAAAGAATGCATTCTTGAATGGTTGGATAACAGAAGAGGTATATATGGCACAACCACCTAGTTTTGAGAGTCAAGTTTATCCTGATTATGTGTGTAAACTTAACAAAGCATTGTATGGTCTCAAGCAAGCTCCAAGAGCTTGGAATTTCAGGGTTGTTTCATTCTTGCAGGACAAAGGCTTTCAACCAAGCAAAGCAGATCCTTCACTCTTTATTAAAAAGAGTAATTCCGAGGTCATCTACCTATGTGTATATGTAGATGATATTATATTGACAGGAAATGATGCAGATGGTATGAAGAAGATCAAAGATCAGATGAGAGAAGAGTTCAAGATAAGTGATTTGGGTTCACTTACCTACTTCCTAGGTTTGGAAGTTGTCTACAAAGATCATGGTTTGTTTCTCACTCAAAGAAAGTACATTAAGGACATGTTGGCAAAATTCAAGATGCAAGATTGTAAGATTGCAGGTACTCCAATGGAGGTCAATCACAAATTGAGCTCACATGAAGGTGAACTCATAGAGGACATCACATCATATCAAAGTCTAGTGGGTAGTCTCAACTATGCCACATTGACAAGAGTAGATATATGTTACAGTGTGAGTGTGCTAAGTCAATTTATGCACACACCAAGGAAACCACATATGGATGCTGCCAAAAGGATACTCAAATATCTCAAAGGAATCATAAATGAAGGACTTTACTATCCTTATGTATCTGATCTAGGTTTGAAGCTATTTTCTGATGCAGATTGGGCTGGCTCCAAGGAAGATAGAAGGAGCACTTCAGGTTATCTTACCTTTGCAGGTTCAAAGCTTATTTCATGGTCATCCAAGAAGCAACCCACAGTTGCTCTCTCTTCTACTGAAGCTGAATATAGAGGTCTTGCCATAGCTACACAGGAAGCTATGTGGATGAAGACATTGTTCAAAGATCTTGGATTGGAGTTTGGAACTCCAACTATTTTTGGTGACAATATGAGTTCTATTCATTTGGCTGCTAATCCTATTTTTCATGCAAGGACTAAACATATTGAAGTTCATTATCACTATGTACGAGAGAAGGTTCTAAGCAAAGAGATTCAAATATCATATGTGTCCACTCATCAACAATGTGCAGATATTCTAACCAAAGCATTGGATGGTACAAAGCTTTGCAAATTCAAGGCTATGATAGGTTTGCAGGTAATCTTGGAAGACTGAAGACCTCAAGCATACTTGGCTTGAGGGGGAGCTGTTGGAGCAAGTCTATGACAAGCTTAAGTATTGGCTTGAGTCTCACAAAGTCATTAAAGAAGCTTCAAAATGAAGACTATGTAAAGTTCACTTGTGAACTACCTCTTGTAACTTTTGAAGAGTTTACTTAATGTAAAAGTAAGAGAATCTTGAGTGGTTGAGCCCACATGATCAAGAATGGAAAGAGGAGCCACGAATTCGTGATTTGTGGTAGGTAGAGAATCAACTCAATCATTGATTGATTGGAGAGTGATTGAGGGAAGTTAGCCTCCCAAACTCAACTATAAATAGATGGCAGTTTTAGTCGTGGTTAGAGAGACCTATGTGAAGACCTCCAAGAGCTGAGCTTTATGCCATATCAAGGTGTGATTACAAGGCACACATATGTATCAGTAAGTCATTGTATTGTACAAGCAATATACTTTCATTTTCATGATTATTTGAGTTCATCTTTCCATGTTCTTGTGATGTGTACTACTCACTGCCATTACTTCAGTTTTTCTCAGTCATCTTGCAGAGATTGTTTCTCTGCACTTGGTTCATCATTTTCAGTGATTTAACTTGGTAAAGTTAGCTCTATAAGTCTACTATATGCTCACAAATTTTCATGTCATTTGGAAGTTGGAATCTTCAGTTATGTTCATTTGAAGTCAACACGGTATGTTCATCTTCACTTCTCTGTCAGGTACCAGACTTTTTCAGTCATCTTGTCAGAGTCATTTCTCAGTGGTTACTCATCCAAATTCAGTGATTGAAAGCTTGTTGGATTCAGCTTACTGTCTAGTATAAGCATACAAATTTGCATGATCATTTGATTCTTACATCTTGAGTTATGTTAATTTTTCTACTCACTGGTCTATTTCTGTAGCAGCCCGTGAAAATCGGGATGATGTCATCACTTGTTAAAAGTCATTCTCAGTGTGTGGTTTGTTATTTTTGATGAGATTACTCTCTAAAGTTAGCTCTTTAAGCTACCTAGCCTTCCCCAAGAGGAATTAATCTAATTGCTGCTGTGCTCAGAGAATTCTGTAAAACATTGGACAGGTGTATCAACCAAGAATAGCAAGTTTTCACCTCTGAGCTAACTCCAACTTATCTGTTTTGATCTATCTTTTTGAGAGTGATCTTCCAAGGTACATAGGGTGTCTAATGCATCCATTGGCAAGCTAAAAGGGCCCACCATCTACTCCTGGAGTTCATTTGGCTGGTGTAGAGCAAAGATTTTGCAACACCTCTTCATCTTCAACACATACCTATCCATCTCTTCACAGATGTGAAGGGGTAAGTGCACTAAATGCACACATGCATACACATGTATAAGAGAGAGAAGATGAGATAGAACAATAAAGTATATGCTATTCATGGACAAGATTACAAACTCTTTTCTCTATCTTAAAAAATTTCTTTAAAAACTAGGATCTTTAATAATGAGCTCTTTAGCTCTTTTTATGGTTTTCAAATGTGTCTTGGCCAGTTCCAAACCTAATGTCCAGCATAGTTAAAAATCAGGTTCCAAACTAATTTGGACGCCCAAGTGGACTCCAAAATTTTTCAAATTCAAAATGTAGCTTCTATTTAAGCTTCTCAAGATGGACTTCTTGGCTTGCATAAAATGGAGTAAATATTTACAAATGAATAGTTTTTTGTACAAAGTGTTAGTGATGAAAATAAATTTTTCCAAAGAATTGGATATTTTGAAAAGTTTGAATGGTGAGGCCTTCTTCTCATGTGCTTCCAGCTCTTCTATGTGTACTTCTCTCATCATCTATTGTCCTATTTTCTTTACCTTTCTCAAAAACACATAACTATGATCTATGGTTGTGGGATATCTTGTATACTATTTATTCTATTTATCCATATATAATTGTGGGACTCCTTGTAATAGTTGTTTATTCTTGTCTTATTTGCCCTTTTTAATTCATATTGTAATCATAAGTCTATTTCAAAGATCTTGTTAAGTCTAGTGAGAGGGCACAATCTAGTGCTCTCTAACATATATCCCATGGTGGAGAATTGTGCATAAGGGGATGACTTTCTTTCTTTCCACTAAACGATGCCAAATGTCATTTAAACTGAAATCCCATCGAAACCACAGTCAATAAGTCCACCACTTCTTGTTGAGATCATGGTGAACCTCTATAGTCTCCTCTAGCCTTGAAATTCTTCAATCTTATTGTGAGTGATCCATTTCCATTCCTCCCAAAGAATATGTTTCTACTTGAAATAGATAAGACTATGCTCAATGCATAGGAATAGGTGTAGGTGTGTATATATATATATATATATATATATATATATATATATATATATATATATATATATATATATATATATATATATATATATATATATATATATATATATATATATATATATATATATATATATATATATATATATATATATATATATATGTGTGTGTGTGTGTGTGTGTGTGTGTGTGTGTTTGCATGAGTGTGTATTTATAATTATATTTATATTTATATGCATATGTATTCATGGGGGAACAATCAAATCATACCCAATGTAGCATGAAGCATGAATGGCCTCATTGGCTCTCTCACATGCAACTCTATAGACTAAACCTTTGATTTCTATAACATTTTTTTGGCATGCACACGAGAGTTTTTTCATACTCTAAGTAGACTCAATGAAGATTTTAATGCAACTTATCTCACTCAAAATAGACGGTCACACTCAAATGACCTATGCGAACAAGGCATGCTAGATAATTGCCTACCCTATGTATACAAATGAAAATCACATATCACTTTAAGAAAAACTCCTAGATTATGAAGAGACAAGAGGAGAGGACTTATCCAACTACATGGAAATGTAGTAGATATCTAGAAATCCATTAAGAAAGGAAATGTATACAAAAAATAATTATAAAATATGCATGCAACTCAAAGTTGGATAGACAAATGATTGCCAAATCAAGCAAATAGATATGGCTACTTCCTTGCATATCATTTATCAACTTGGCACCAATCATAATTATTTACAGTTATGAAGGTTGGAGCTTGATTTTCAACACTCCCTTTCATCCTTGAACCTTTACCCTAGCTTAAAATTTCTAATATTTTTATTGAAAGTTGATATCTTTGTGATGTCAAATGCTTTGTTGAACATATCATTACATTGATCCTTCCTCCTTATATGTTTGATTTGGACCTTCTTCACCATACTCTCTTCAATGTATGCTACTGTAACTTTATGTGTTTTCTCCTAGCATGGAACATAGGATTGGTAAATAAGTACACGTTAATAATGGCATCACAATGAATGGGAAATTTTTGCACTTACATCATCAGAACAAACATAAGGATACTCCACTTTTTCTCTTAATTCTCCTCTTTCTTTAAACGTTTAGCACTATTTCAAAAGTCACATAGCTCTATCCACATGTCATCATCATCTTCAATTTCAATAATATTTTTTCTCTTAATAATATTTTTTTTTCTTAATAATATTTTTGTCATCATCATCTTCAATTTTTTCTCTTAATAATATTTCCCTTACCTTTATACATTGCATCTCTAATTTGACTTGATGTAAGGATTCCTCCACTCCCTAGCGAGTCTCTTCTCGTGCTTTTTCCACTTGATTATTGAGGATGACTGAGACACAAAGTCAATGGTTCTTCATATTCGCTAGGTGTTTGTCACATAATCCTAGTAGGAGATGGTTGAACCACGCAAGGAGAAAGTGGGAATCAGTTCAGAGATTCATGACAGGTCTCACTTTAGCTCCTATTCTTTAAAAGAGAAAGAAGGAAAGGAAAACATAAAGTGGGAATCAGTTCAGAGATTCATGACAGGTCTCACTTTAGCTCCTATTCTTTAAAAGAGAAAGAAGGAAAGGAAAACATAATTTCTTCATAGCAGAAGAATATAGTAGGTTTTCCTTTATAGAGAAGAGGTGTTTGAAAAACATCTCTTAGTCTTTATTTCAGAAGGAATCCAATTACTCTACTTTCCAGTATAATTTTCCTTCACATGGGAGTTTCTTTCTCCACTATTTTAGAAGGAAAAAACATGGAGAACTTATGTGCATGTTCTCACTTATGGATGAGTATAGTAATTGGATTCAAAGGAACCTCTTCCAAAGGGAAAGGGAAAGTGGAATAGATTCCACTACCAGAGCTCTTACAGAGAGAGACATGGAGAGAGTTTCACTTTCTCATTTAGATTGTCTAGATAGGAGTGGCACTCTTCTATTAAAGACAAGAGGGAGATCAGTTAATCATGATGGTTAGATTGATTCTCACATGGAGACTCTAGAGAGGAGCTATTATGTTACTCCAGTGATGGTCTTTGACTAGATGAGATGATCTAGTTATTGACATTAGTTAAACTGGGAGTAGATTGATGATACTTCTCTTTTGAGTTTCCAGGAGATAGGGATATATCTAACCTATTATGGTACCAAACTCTTAGTTGGTGTTACATCATGAGTATGATGAGTAAACATCACTTAGGAGGATGGGTACTTAGGGATTATCCGAATCTCAAATGGAATGCTTTTTGCATCCATATGGCAAACTATAGGGAAGAGAAACATTAGAGTTTGCACAAGTGCCAATAGATGCTCTTCCAATAGAACCTAGTCCAATGGTTAAGGATGACAAACCACAGATTTCTCGGTTGGAGAAATGTAGAGATTGCATTTTACTACCAAGAAATTCTTATGTATAAGCTAGATGATGGATTTGCATAGTTCACAAGGTAGTTTAGACAAAACTATTACTTGTGATTACACTCAAGGTTAGGAAGACCTGGAGTGTTATGAGGGCAATCTATCATTTAGTCTTAGATGGGTTTGGAGTCACTTGTTATGGGACTTTGTTCTATACTTCAGAGGATTTGATGGTTTATTATCTCCATTATGATACGGTCAGCTTATAAGTTTGACACTTTACACTTGATTTTTATATTATTACTCCATAGAGGATGCATCATATGGACTTAGGTCATTTGATGATGTTGTTTATCATGGGAGTGATAATATGAAGTTGAGTGTACATGGGAGATAATAAGCACCATTCAGACGGTTTCCCACCTTTGAGATGATCTCATATGCGACTTCTTAAGGGGAAGGATACGGGGAAACAACACACAGAGATGACCATGTACATAGAGTACTTGGGGTTCAGGGGAGTCCGAGCACTTTCTTCTACCATTACGGACATTTCATTTACATTTTCGAGGACGAAAATGCTCTCAAGGGGAAGGAAATGTCACATCATGGATGCATAACTTGTTTAGTGAGATGATACATATGGGTCATGCATCATTGAGGCATCTTACCTCACTTGGTAGAGGACTTGAGAGGAGAGTCTATTAGAACTCTCAAGTGAGTCCTTATGAACAGGCATTATCATATCTCAAGGAGAAGCTCGGCGGCTGGGAGGAAAATGAACGCATATCTCTGTGTGTGCTCGCGGACTAGCAATGGAGGCGGATGCAAAAGATTTTGGTTTATAGCAGTGTTCCATCTTCATTACCTTCATTATATTGCATAGATACATTTGGAAAATACCATGTCAAGAAACCTTCAAACTTCACATCACTTGATATCTTTAGCTCCTTCGACATAGGATTGTAGAATCTATATCCTTTTTGTTCATTTGCATACCCAATGTGCACACACTTTTTTGAACCATCATCTAGATTTCATTCTTAATTGACCGAGTACCAAAACATAATATGTGCATCAAGATAATTTAAAGTGTGAAACATTCATTTTTCTTTTATACCAAGATTTTTATGGTGTGGAAGAATTTAGAGCTAATATAGGAGCTCTATTCATAATGTATATTGCAATGGTAGCTACATTTACACAATACCTTTTTGGCATTCCCTTCACCATGGCCCTAGAACATCCAACAATCTACCTATTCTTCACCATATCCTACCCCATTTTTGGGGTGTATACCTATCAATGTACTACCTCTTGATGCCATTGATTTGGAGTAAATCAAAGAATTAATGAGAATCATTCACCTTCCATCTAATCTTAGACACTTGAGGTACTTTTCACTTTCCCTTTTAACTAGCTTCTAAAATTTCATGACTAATAAAACATATATGATTTTTGTCTCATTTAAAATATCCACTCATCCTTTTAAATCATCAATGAATGTTATAAAATATATTTTACCTGCATTTCATGTTTTCTTTGTTGGAACCCATCTATCAATGTATAAAGTCCCCATGATGGTACCTTATCTAGTTGCTTTTCTTGAATGATAATTCGGATTTCTCACACAATTGACAAGCATGACATAAGTGCTTCAATCTATGACTATGGAGGCTTGTTAATCCATTAATACTTTATCCATGACCTTCTATCTTTGTACATTCATGTGCCAGAATATAGTGTGCCAAAGGTCAACATTAGCAACATTACTCTTTCCAAATGTGAAGTAGGTTTTGTAGTTAGGGTTGGCCTCAATATCAATGTGAAGGGCCTCTCATCCTTGCATCTAGCCACAAGTGCCTATCAATCTTTTGGATTCTTCACATCCATTCTTATTTACTTTGATTTGTAAACCTCTCTTAACCCTTTTTCCTAGAGAGACTAAATTTTTAGTTATAGTGCAAACATGGAGCACATCTTTATAGCACTTACTCTTCTGAAATGCATATAGCATTGCATCTACCATGTGAGTGATAGCATGTTTAGTGTCATCACCTATTTTCACATGTCCATTAGAGGATCGTACCAACATATTTGAAGAGTTACACAAAAGTGGTAAAAAAAATTCACTTCTCGTCATCCCTCAAGCCCTTCATGGTATATGCAACTAGATCATCATCATCTATGGGGCATAAGGCATCAATTAAATCTTTCATTCTCTAAATAAATTCATAGAATTGGGTACTATGTTTCTTCCTCAATTTTCTTAGTTCATTCTTCATTTGGACTTCCTTGGATTCATTGATGCCAATTATTATCTTTCTAGGATTCCCCAAACCTTCACAGAAGTATCCAAATCTTTAATATGTGTTAGCAAGCATCCCAAACATATTGAAATCGAATGAAGATTACTCTCTTATATCTTTCATTCTGTTCTCTGAGTGCCCTTCACTAATCAATGGCTGGATTATCCCCAAACTTTGTCTAAAAGATGTGGCATTAATGCATTCCCATAGACCCTTACATTATGAGGAAGCTAGATATCATCTCCATGATTCAAAGTTGTTCTTATCTAGGTTTTCAATCTAAATTTTGTATTCAACCATCTCCCCTTGATAAAAATCTCTTCTAAATGTAATTTGATGCAAGATTCTTGATAGAGAATCGAACCTTATGGCAAGAATCTCCAAATTGATAGCTTTATTGCTTTGTGTCTTTCAAATGTATCCCCCCTTGTATGGTTGATTAGAGTATGAGCCAATAGCTTCAATTTCCTCTTGCAATATTTATTTTCTCATTATGGACTCCCTTGATGTACTCCAAGTGGAAAAATTCTCTAATACCACTAATTTCGGTAGGATCAAATCCCGATGCAACATGAAGCATCAATGGTTTCATAGGAACTCTTATTTGAGGTGTTTTGGAATGAACAAAAGGGTTTTTCCACACTCTAACTAGACCGAATGATAATTCCAATGCATGGTATCTCCCTCAAAATACTCATTCACACTCAGAGACAAAATCCCTCTAAGAGATGAAAGTTACTCTAAGAGAGGAAAGTTAACTGCCTACCTTTGTATACATATAGAAACCATACTTTACTCCAATAACCACTTCTCCCATATTATCTCAACAAACTTTAGGGCTATATATTTGCTATAGAAAAACGCATTGATCAAACTTTAGGGCTATATATTTGCTATAAAAAAACGCATATAGCATAAGAAATGGATACAAATGAAGTAGAAGCCATAGATAGAACCCAAATCTAGATAGACAAATGGCTATCAAAACATGCAAAAAGGCATGTCTAAATAAAGATGATCTGGAATTAGATCGACAGCTTGTAAAGTAGGGTTATTGATTTCTTATTTGATTAAATGACAAAAAACTCAAACACAAACAAGGGATGAAAATTTATTCAAGAATTCACTACATACAAAAGGAAAAAGATTCCCTATTTATTAGCATAAGTTCTGCTAAATTCTAACTCATCACATCTAGGTTTGATTCGTCTGATTGAAAGATTAAAGGTGGTGTTAAATTTTATTTTCGATTTTAGAGCTCATATCTCTCCCTTGTATTGCATTTTTTTACTTTGTAAGAACCATAATTAATTAGAGATTGTCATTCCAGAGTCTGATTCCAACATGTATATGCATATGTTTATGTATATGCTATACACATGTGTATGTGTTTGCATATGTGTATGTGTATGCATATGTGTATTTGTATGCATATGTGTATGTGTATGCATATGTGTATGCATATGCATATGCATACACCTATGTGTATGTGTATGCATATGTGCACATGTTTGCTTATGTGTATGCGTATGTGTATGCGTACGTGTATGTGTACATCTATGCATACATGTATGTGTAGGCATATGTGTATGAGTATGAGTATGCATATGCATATGTGTTTGTGTGTGCATATCTGTATGTATATGTATATGCCTGTGAGTATGTGTGTGTATATGTGTATATATACATGTATGTGTATGTGTATGTGTATGTATATAGGTGTATATGTATATGTATATGCATATTCATATGTATGTATGTATCTCTCTCTCTCTCTCTCTCTCTCTCTCTCTCTCTCTTTATATATATATATATATATATATATATATATATATATATATATATATATATATATATGTGTGTGTGTGTGTGTGTGTGTGTGTGTGTGTGTATGTATATATATATATATATATATATATATATATATATATATATATATATATATATATATATATATATATATATATATATATATATATATATATATATGTGTGTGTGTGTGTGTGTGTGTGTGTGTGTGTGTGTGTATGTATATATATATATATATATATATATATATATATATATATATATATATATATATATATATATATATATATATATATATATATATATATATATATATATATATATATATATATATGTATGTGTGTGTGTGTGTGTATGTATGTATATGTATGTGTGTGTATGCATATGTATATGTATATGCATGTGTATATGTATATGAATGTGTATACGTATGTGTATATGTCTATATCTATATGTATATTTACATGTATATGTATATGTATATGTATATGTATATGCATATGCATATGCATATGCATATGCATATGCATATGCATATATATGTATATGTATATGTATATGTATATGTATATGTATATGTATATGTATATGTATATGTATATGTATATGTATATATATATGTATATGTATATATATATGTATATGTATATGTATATGTATATGTATATGTATATGTATATGCATATGCATATGCATATGCATATGCATATGCATATATATGTATATGTATATGTATATGTATATGTATATGTATATGTATATGTATATGTATATGTATATGTATATGTATATGTATATGTATATGTATATGTATATGTTGAATTAGTGATTTAACATCTCTATCCTTTCTCCTCCGAAATAATCAATCAATATGCTTATTTCTACCATAGCATCAAGCTTACCTCGTTGCTTGTGGGAAATGTGCATAGTGCACACATCTAGAAATAATTATATGCAAAAGCTCTGGTTTGATTCCACTCCATGTCTCCTCTAGTGCCATGTCATGGACTCTAATGTTGGGATCCTTCTCATAATTTAAAGGATAGAAGAAATAGAATTTCGTGAATAGAACAGTGTGAACATACTCCTAGCTATTACAAATATATACCTATTCTTTTTCTCAACATTCGCATATTGTTGGGGTGTATACTTTCATATCCCTTGTCTCCTACAAGATATCATAAAGCTAATGGAAGAAGTATTCTCCCCCTCTATTTGACCTTACTATGTTGATGAATCATCTTGACTCCTCAACTTGGGGTTTGAATTTTTTGAACATGTGGAACATATCTGACTTTCCCTTGGCTCCTTACCCTTTGCTCCTACAAGATATCATAAAGCTAATGGGAGGTGTTCTCCCCCTCTATTTGTCTATAGTATGTTGATGAATCATCTTGACTCATCTGTTGGTTCAATATATTTGTATTCATAAGATGATCAACTCGGTGTGATGTATCATTGTTGTTCTTGAAAAGTTGCATAAAAGACTTGCCCCATTGGGAAGCATGACACATTTCATATAAATCTACAATGTAAAAATGAGTCAAACCTCACCAAGTATTTCCTCTCCATGTCTTTGAGTCTTTATACGTTGATATTTCCACACCTTTTGCGCCATAGATCGAAGCCCCCAATCTTCATATCTCCATAGGTAATGAACATCGATTTATTCCTACTTGCTTTTCCTACACCCATAGAAATATCCTTCCTTATTTCCTTTGGTTATTAATGTTGAAGAACATGGTCTAGAACTAATCACATGAATAGATAACTATGGAGGATCAGAATACCCAAAAAACATTATGATGTTGATATGAAATAGAAATTGACTAAATTAGAAACAAGAAACTTAAAAAAGAAGCATGGAACTTGCACATCAAGAAGCAAGCCTCATAGTAGTGCATGCGTGAATGAGAAAAGGTGAAGGGAGGCAATTCTTATATGGAGTAGAGAGCAAAGTACATCCAATGTGGAATAAATGGAACCTGCATGAGACCTTGTGAGAAGGCCCTTGTATGTGGGATAAAGTGGATGCATGTAAATACAAAAAGATAGAGCATGGATACCTCAACACCCCCCCACCATGTGATGATCCTTTTGTTTATAATGTGGTGAACTAGTGATATATGTCATCACTTAGTTGATGTGGTTTTTAGACCCAAGGACATATGGGATCCTTAGACATAAGGTGGACATATGAAATCCAAGTATGGGACATATGGCATCGCTTGGTTGTTAGTTCCATGCACCCATGGGATCCATGGTATGTGGGACATATGGCATCCTTGGGATCTTGGGGCATATGGGATCCCAAGACATATACTTGGACATTTGGGATCCATGGGTTTTGGGGATCGATGGATATGTTAGATCCCTAGATATATAGAACAGTTTACAACATGGATAGGTGGTGCATTTTTTATCCATTTTCAATCTTTGAATTTCATGGAGACCTTATTTGGTGATGCATCCTTCTTTAAATCCATTGATGGGATCTTTTGTGGGTCCTCTTCCTTCTTGTAGACTCATTGTTGTTGAAGTGGCCTTTCATTGAGTATTTCTCTATGTGCTTGAGAGTATTGGTGAGCCCCGTTTGATTGTTTTAGAAGCCTTGTTCTTCTTTTCTTGGAGTCATTGGACCCATGTTATTGCTTTTGAGTGTACCATTATTATTGGCTTTGGGTGGCAAATGTTGCACATTGGCATAATGTATAGCAAGAAACCATGAGGCACATAGCATTAAAAATATTTGCACAATGGCAAAGAGGAAAGGCACTACCTTCATTAATGACCGTGATGTCTAGTCCCTTTCCAAGAGGTTTGTCCTAACTTTGTCAATACAAGTCATAAATAGAGAGCTTATGTCCTTAAACACAAAGCTCAAAATATCTTGGTGAGTTGGGTGGTAACGCCATCAATCTCTTTCCCACTTCATTAAGAGAGCATAGAATAGCATTGGAGGAATACAAAACAATGCTCTCATTGGAAAAATAGTAAGATTAAAGGCCAAGGATGTTGGTTGGCTATATCTTGCATGTTGTAGATGACCTCTTTTTTTTCTCACACATGAAAATAGTGAAGGAAAACTCATACGATGGACCCCACTATGTTCAAGGATAATTGCACCAAACTACCAATGTGTCTATTCTTAGTCAAAGTGTATCATTTTTTCCTTGATAACACTCAGCCCTAGATTTTTGCATGAGTTCTCTATGCAAAGAGACCTGCGCTTTTGTAGCATTGGAGAACATGCCATAGAGAATTTGTGTGGATCAATACGAAGTTCCCAGAGGGGATGCAGAGTATATGCCATCAATAACATGCTATATAGCTCAGCACAGCAGCACATGGATCATCATCTCCTCCATTGCTTTTGATGTGTATCATCTCTTATGACATTTAGCAATGTCCTTCATGTTCAAAGAGGAATTCCAAGATCTAAATTGTGTTATATAAAAGAAAAACCAATTATCATCTCCTTTATGGATTTCAATACATATCATCTCTTCTCATATTCAGTAATCTCCTTCATGTGGAAAGAGGAATTCTAAGATCTAAAGAGCACTATACATCCATGAATTTCATGCAATATGATACAACATCACACTTGTTGGAGATAGACGTTTGTGAAAGCACAAGGGAGAGGAAGAAGCTTGGAGCACAATACACAATACTGAATGTATTACTAGAGAATGTACAAAGATAAGTAGCCAATTCGGGCAATAGGTGTATATACAAGCCGGGGGAAAAAACCTCAAAGAGGGAAAAAAGTGCCCCTGAGGGTCCTAGAGTGTTCACACACATCACTACCTAAATATATCAACAAATCCCCCCTGAGAGTGATGCGATGAACAAGTAGTTGGCACTCATGTATAAGGAAGTGCCAAGCTATGTGGAAATCACTCCACAAAAGGAAGTAAGCCCAAAGCTTTGTGGAAAGCTTCAAACTTCTCCCTAGGTAGAGCCTTCGTGAAAAGGTCTGCAATGTTCTCTTGCGTAGGCACACATGCCAAGCTGATCTCCCTAGCAGAGAACATCTCCCTGACATAATGATAATGCACCTCAATGTGCTTAGTGCGAGCATGGAACACAGGGTTCTTCGCAACTGCCAATGCGCTCTGATTGTCAGTGAAGATGGTGGTGGCACACGACTGACCAACACCCAAATCAGCCATAAGGCATCTGAGCCACACACACTCAATAGTCGTTGTGAACGCTGCCCTATACTCAGCCTCACAACTCGAAGTGGCCATAGTAGGCTGCTTCTTACTCAACCAAGATATACATGAGCTACCAAGCATGAAGCAAAAGCCACTAGTGGACACACGAGTGTCATAGCGACTAGCCCAATCAGAGTTAGAAAAAACATGGAAATCTGGCGGTAGTGATCCCCCCTTTGGATAAAACAACCGAAGTAGCCGAGTACCACTCAAGTAGCGAAAGATATGGTTAACCGCCTGCCAATGCTTAACTCCTGTGAAATGCAAACCTGCTCATCTGTGAGACAACAAACTAAATATCTGGCCAAGTAATGCATAAGTAAATCAAGCATCCAACAGCCTACTGATAGAGAACAGCATCAAATGCATCTCCAGCTTCATGAAGACTCAATCGTAAACCTGTCTCGATAGGAGTGGCAATAGTCTTACAGTCTTCAAGGCCAAAACGCTGCAATAATGTGTCAATATATTTTGTTTTACACAAAGCCATTCCACCATCAACGTGCATAAACTGAATGCCCAGATAATGATGCAAATGCCCCAAATCAGACATCTCAAATGAGTCATGAAAATCAGCCTTAAAATCAGCAGTATGCCTCTCATGAGGACTAGTGAGCAGCATGTCATCAACATAAACCACAATGATCAAAAGTACATCATTAGCACTCTTAACATATAAGGTGCTTTCAGGTGGACTATTCTCAAAACCATGTGCAATGAGATAGGCATGTATATTTTCATACCAAGCACGTGGTGCTTGCTTTAAACCATATATTGCCTTCTTTAACTGCACACCTGGTTCTCATGCCCTTTCTGCACAAAGCCACGGGGCTGAAAAACATACACTTCTTCATGCAAGTCACCATTCAGAATTGTAGTTTTAATGTCCAACTGATGTACATTCCAACCATGATGAGCTGCAAGTGCACAGATGCTCCAAACAGTAGTCATACAGCATGTAGGTGCAAAAGTCTCATCCAAATCAATGCCTCTTTCCTATGCATAACCCTTTGCAACAAGCCTAGCCTTATACATGCCAACGGTACCATCAGGTTTACGCTTCAGCTTGTATACCTACTTAGTGCCAATGGCCTTCTTGCCAAGATGCAAGTCACATAAAGACCAAGTACCATTCTTCATTATTGCATCATATTCAGATTGCATAGCAACCATCCAATTTTCTGATTTTCTAAATTTTGTGCTTCATGAAACGAAACACGCTCAGTCTCATCACAGAGACTAGATGCAGCCATAGCATAGCAATCTGATGCAAAAGAGGCACTATGAGAGCCTGATCGAGTACGATATGACAAAGGTGCATCTAATTTGCTGTCACACAAGGTCTGCATCAACCATTTTGGCATAGTTCTTGCTTGCTCAATATCAGCTCTCTCATCAATAAGTGCATCATGTAAATCTGCATCAGAAATGGAATGATCTGCATCATCACATGAAACCTGCAAAGGCTGAGAAGTTGCCTCATTAGGACCAGCACTAAACTGAATCTGTTAGCCAAAACCAAAAACTGTTTGAAGCACATGAACACTTCGGACTTTGCGTTCAATGGATATACCCATGCATGCCTGGAAAAATCATCGATGAAAGTCACAAAGTAAAGATAATTCCCAAAAGAAGGTGTCTGCATAGGACCACAGATATCACTATATACAAGCTACAATTTCTGAGTAGCCCGAACTGAACCATCTTCTGGAAAGGACGAAAACTGCATTTTGCCCAAAATACAGCCTTCACAAATATTTTTCCCAGGTGCCTCTCAGATTTCTGCAGGCGTAGCAAACTAGCAAAATTCAGATCACCAAAGCGTGCATGCCAAAGGTTTGCATCTGATATAGCCTGAGAATCATTTACTGCACATGCCAAATCATTTACAGATCTTTCATAGTCTATGAGCTTATACAGCCCATGACATAAAATGCCAGAAGCAATAATCACATCGCCATTTGACAGATCATGAACTGTACACATGTTATCAACAAATTTCACAACCAAGCCATTCTTGGCTAATGCAAAAACTCATAACAAGTTCTTCTTGATCCCTAGCACAAATAAAGCATCCGACAAAGTGAAAGAACTACCATCAGTAGTAGTCAAAATGATTTTACCAACTGCCATAATAGGATAAGAGGAGTTGTTGGCCTTGTAGGGGCAGGCTCGAGTGAAGAAGAAACTGCGCTGCAAGGTAATATGTTTGGTCGTCCCACTCTCAAAATACCAAACACCTGAGTCTACTGCAGACATGCACTACTCATGAGAAGATGTGGCACCCTATAAATCCAAGTGCAACCACAAGCTCCTTAACTTTTAGTATGTACTCATGGACTGAACATCCCTCTTAGTATTTGCCCCCGAAGACACATCGCAAGTACCCCCCGAAAATCCTTCTTGATTATGCCTTTACGTCATCTATCATAGCTTCTTTTTTACCGTTTTCCCCTAATTTACAATGATGTTTTCTAGAGTTGCATGCAAGAAAGAAACATTAACAAGGTACATCATTATCAAAGTTTTCAAGGGGCAGAGGTGTGTTAGGGAATGATACACTACAATATCAAAATTGTGGAAATCTTCAATACTATGTCAATAAGTCGACATATCCTCGAAATAGGTTTCCATTGTTGAATCTTGTGTACTTTCATTGCTCATTGGTGCTACTTTCTTTCATCTTTCAAATACGTATTGGTATCATAACTTAATAATCATTTAATTTTTCTTTTGCCTCACGTTTGTTTTGCTTCTAGATTTGAATGGAAAAATTGGACATACAATAACACAAATTTTGTTCAAAATGCATGTTCATTTCTTAAGTTACAAGGAATTCATTTGGTGCTATTATACTTCTACAACTTAAGCTTGTTTAGACATCATAGAGTGTTTTTCATTGAGGGCAACAAGATTGAAAGCAAGTGAGCCCCCCATGAAGGGCACGAAAGGGTTGATAGCCTTTCTTTGTAATGTCTTCTAGGAAGTTTTACGTATCTCTTGTTTTGTGAGATTCAAGGGGGTCTCATGGGTGCTAGGCCCGTTCATTTGTAGATTTGTTCTTTCTATTAATTAAAGTGTGGGAGATTAGGTTACTACAAAACTTGCTAAAACAAAAAAAAAAGGTTTTTTGCAAAATTCTTAGCATTTAGGTTGAGTTTCATTATGAGATCTATAAAGAAGCACAACACATTTTCTGTTTCTTTAAAGAATTTTTAAAAAAGAAGAAATGAGACTAATGACTTCATTACTTCCTCAACAGTCAGCTCAAGCTTTAAGATCTTTGTGAACTCCTCTGTTTTTCTTTCCTTTTCTTTTCTTATCTTTTTTATTTCTAAGTTTTTTTCCTATGAGTTCCATGTGCTCAAAACAAGGATACACTGTACATAGAATATCTTTACTTACTTTAGACTTACACCATCTCAACTATGCCCCACATAACTTCAATGACATGAACATGTAGTGATGCTTGAAAGTAATACTCGATCATGTTCTACTCATTCTAGAGACAACACATCAAATGCCACCCTAATAAGTACGAGTAAAGTTGCTAACTTTGATCACCTCAACAATCGCCATCATAACAACGTCATCATCTCAACTGTGTGTTGAGCAGCTTCAACAACATGCCCATAATGTGACATGTCAACTTTTCATTATGGAGACATGCCAAATCACACCACAATGAACAAGAATGAACTCGCAACCTCCAATCAACAAGTCCAACTATCTAGCGGCTGAGCAAGTGAAACTAACTAAGGCTCATTACTTTTCTTCAATTATCTCACGTTCATTCATTTCATAGATATAATATGGTGAATGCACTTTATTTAAAATTCGGAATGCATATACGAATAAGAATTGAGACAAGGATAGTTAACGAAAATATTTTGTTTCATTCCAGGAGCTCACGCACGAAATATGATAGTACCTAACTTTGATTACGTTTGCATTGTTGATTTCAAGATTGATTTGCATCACTTCCTTGAAGATCGGAAACCTTGGCAGTTTATACGCATTCACTTTTCACATTGTGATGAATACATTTGTTTCTGCCATATATATGAGCTTATCACGCTGGACTTATTATCTCATGATTGTAACTTTCTTGGATTATCTTTATTGCAATCTCTAATCAACCTATTTCTATGTTAAAAATACTCTGATTAAATGGAAATTGATTATACAGTTCATGGAGCAAAAAGAGGCATTTCCTTCATGCTTGCTTCCCCATGTCTTCCGAAACTAAAAAATAAGCCACTTATAAGAACGGCAAAGTAGCATTCACAAATGAGTATGGATGTATTCCCCCTTTTTGGTGATTGCGAGAAAATTTGAAAATGCATAGTGCTTACGTTGTAAAAGACTTCTGCGATATGTTATCTGTGCACTTGCACAATAATCGCACTTCTTACACAAGTGCTCTACTCAAAGAGCTTATAATCTTTAAATATAAATAAAATAGAGGGTAAAGGCACCAGCACAAGTCTACTCAAATAGTTTGATGAATCCCGATCAACTCCAAAATATGGTGCACTCTCAAGAAAGATTTAGTGACATTGTTGGAGGCTGCAATTCAGACACCATAGGGGTTTTGTTCATGAGAACAACAAGATCCATAGCAAATGGGCTTCCCATGAGGGGGACGAAAAGTTTGACAACGTTCTTTCTAACTCCTAACAAGTCGATAATCTTGGGTTGTGCTGCCTGTCTTGCAAGCTCTCAAACCTCGGTTTTTGGTCCCATGGGCACTATGCCCTTCACTTGTACAATTGTTTTTTTTCTATTAATTCATGCAAGGAGGAAAAACAATGCAGTATTTTTATTATCATAATTTCTTACGGATTTTCTCTAATATCAAAGACTCGAAAGAGATTTTTTAAATTCATCTTGCTGTGGATAGTGAATATAAAGAATCCACTCAAGCATTTGCACTCACTGCCAATGATATCTTCCTGAAGTGTATTTGATCTCTAGCATATTCATCTCAAGTTGCAAAATCTTCAAATATGCAACGTGGTAATAATAGGAAACCTCTAGCGCGAACCATAGAGGGAGCGAAAAAAAAAAAAAGAAAACATACTCATTTCAAGAACAAAAATAATCTAAAGTTCATTTTTTATTACAATCGAGTAAATCAAAAAAAGTATAAAAAAAGTATCCTTTATCTAGCAGGCGTGGTTTAGCAGATGTGCTTTGTACTCTTAGGCAGATGGCCAATGTTCAAATCCCGGTGGGGGCTGGATGCTTCAGAGTTCCCCAAGATGGGTGCCTCTACCCTACGAGGTCGGGTGTCTTTCCAATTCATTGTACTCTCCAAAAAAAAAAGGGTCTCCTCCATTCACCTCAATATAACTATTGAAAGTATCAAGAACGCATTCACTCCGAATATGGTTTTCATAACATTTTCGCTGCATACTTTCATCGCAACCTCCAAGCTCCACATTATGCAGGATTGGATCGGTACTGTACCTTGAGAATAGCTCAAGAAGAGTCTTTTACGAGAAACTTCTCGATTGATCATTCAAGCATTTATCCACGACCATAAGCTAAACGCTGACCTAATGGTGATCTTAGTCTGTCTCTACCACATCCATTGAAATGAACCTCCATAACAATGTCGCACAGTTGAGGTGTGTGTGACACATGTACGCACGTCTGTGTGTGTTTGAGAGAGAGAGTGTGTGTGTGTGTGTGTGTGTGAGAGAGAGAGAGAGAGAGAGAAGCAACGACGAAATTTTACAGATATATTCATCAAAAAGCAACTCAACAAGAACTAGCCATATACACACAAAAGGATTAAACGCTTTACACACTGAATAATAAACATGGAAATGCCATTAATAATCTCCCGACTCAATCTTTTCGAGCACCTCAGATCTTAATTTTCGAGTCCACTTGTGTCCATATGCGACAACATTAATCAAGCTTATCACCTGGGCTTTGCTGTATTCCTGCATGCAGGGAAGCGGAACCGTTATTGTCATTGCTTTCACTACTTCAATTTAAACAAGAAGATTGCATACTTACAGGGTGAGCGCGTACCCAATGGAGGTACTCGGTTTCAGGGAGATAATATGCCTGCGTATCAAAACAATCACTTGCATTACTGGCTTGATTTAGAAAACAAACGGATAACCAAACAAAACGTTACCTTTATGTATGTCTCGACCACTTGAAGATTTCCAGCGAGCTTTTGTGGAGCTAGATGCTTCAACCCATTGATCAAAACCTGGAGATCAAGCGACATCAAGGCACGCCCATCATGCGTACATCTCTTTGCACGTGAAAATCCCTCCAGTAGCACTTCAGCGAGGTTGTCAACTCCGTACTCCAATAAGATCTCACGAATCTGTCAGAAAACCTCCCGGAATTTGTTAGCAACCGTTCATGCAGGGAGCGCCATAAAATATCCTGGACGAAGTATTCCTAATACATTGAAGCAATCTTTGATCTGTCTGACAGTGATATTTATAATATTCGAGTATAAATACCTCTTTCGGAAGGTCTGTGTGAGCTAATTTATTCACATAATGCTTGAACTCGCCGAGGAGTAAATCGACATATCTGAAAGAATTGGCGTGGGAAAGATAAATCTTGATTAGTATTCGCTGGAAAATTTCTCAAGCTTAAGATTCCAATGTAAAGCTGGCAGTGAAAATATCAGCTTCTTACAAAAAATCGAAAATCCACATGTCAAAACATACCAGCAGAACATCGACGACATACTCGGAAATATAAAAATATTCGAAACTCTTAATATGTGCAAAAACAGTAACTTTTAAAATCATCAAAATTGGATCCAACATGAATACGCCATTTTTGCTTGCATTGTGTACAATAGCAAATGAAATCTTATAATGTTAGTTCCCACCAAGCTGTCATTTGATTATAAACCAAGGTCTTCCGTTCCTCCTCCAAGGTGAGGAACTAATACATTCACGATGGAGCACTCGCAGATGCCGAAGAAACAAAGCCAACCTGACTTCACATAAACGCTAGCTCATAATTAATTTTGGAGCTCATACTTCCCTGAATAAGGATCTGTACCTGAGTGTTCGCTGCAGAATATTACTGCTTCAAGTCACCTAACGCATTCATTCAGAATTTCCGCCTATCAATCTTTCTTCATAATCAGCCATGGTTTGATTTACAACTCAGAATCTCTCATGTGACTTTTGCCCTCAAACACTAGCCTAAGTTTGAGGAATGTTTCAATATTCAAAGTGTGTCTTATGAAGCATTAGAAAATCAACCCTAGATGTGATACTCTGCTTGACAACGTACATTGCCCTCTCTTGTATGGTACACGTGTGAATGAGAAAAAGCCATGCATTCACCTCCTATCCATAATGAATCGCCACCAACACAACCATTGCTTGATATCATGCACATTTGCATAATCAACTGATATAGTATAACATAGCAACACAGAATGTCCTCCACATCAGACAGCTCCTCAAT
>CM035420.1:156263743-156293743 GCA_020310875.1 Ceratopteris richardii | reverse complement strand
AATGAGAAGGTGGCCAAGTTCACATTGGACATCCAATTCAGACTTGGCCGTACACATAACTGCATGCACCCATCCAGATGTCCTTTAGTTTTTGGGAGGTAACACTTCCCCCTTTATTTCTAATTGCTATCCTTGGCAATTTTCTCATCTAAAAACTCAGAGTGCAATTCCTTGACAACCTAGCTAACCCCTAGGTCGAAACAAACTTAGGCTGGTGCCTCCATTGATCAAATACTATGGATAAGAAGTGCCCGGGGATTTCCTCCCCCTCTTCTCCCGAACCGAATTGGGCTCTCGCGTAACACATCGAATAATGCCTTCTAGCATCATATCTCCTCTCGAATATTATTTAAAATTATTATTTAAAACTTTTTTTTTATGTTTTTAAAGTCCAGTTGGAGTTGTCAGACAAACCAACTACCATGGGGCCAAGGTACCTACCCAAATTGTCAAATGGGAAACTACCATGGGACCAAGACAATCCATTTCCAAGTCACCAATCTATCAACTATTGCAGAACCAAGATATCAATTTCCTCAAGGTAGGTCAGATTTGTAAGACACATCAATTACCTTTTTGTGATCAAATACAGATCACCATCATGAAGATAACATCACATACATGCCCATTTGAGTCATCTCAAAATCTCACGTTATCCTAAGATATACCCTCGTGCCCCACCAAGACCATGAGGTTTGCACATGCGATGCGAATAATATGGAGAACAATGTAGTGCAACGCTAGGAAGACAACATAGTCCAAGGTTCTTTTCGTGCTCTCCTCCTCCTTTAGTAACAATGCTTCCATGTAGGAATATCTAGCACTACAGACAAAGAATCCAAGTCTCCAAGTCTTGTGGCTGTCAAACAAGTCAATTCCTAACTGAATATCAACATTGATGGGCTCTACAACAGTCGATAATGAATACTATCGTGAGCACACTACAAGCACGGATAGTTAGTCATTGAGTCGAACCCTATAAGGCTATACGAAAGATATATGTTGTATGAATCCATACTACCTATAGGTGCAACAATGGAGCATACTCTCCTCGGTAACAATTCTTGGGAAAAAACCCAAGGGACTACTATCACAGCCAAGGGCTAGCAAGCCTTCTAGCACTACTCTAGAACAAAGGTGAGTACCAACATCGAGGAGCTCCACTTCGTAATTGTCAATCCGCGGAGACGTGAGGTGGATATGACGATCATGCACGAGTGATATGAGTGAAGGTGAAGGTGAAGGTGAGAAGCATGCAAGTTGCACACACACAACATATACACCCACAAGGAAGAAGCAAGCAAGAACAATGGAATGTAGATCACTCCAATCACAACAGCTCTCCAAGATCATACAAGCTTTCTTTCCCATAATGGCTAGTTCCAAAAATGAGCTCTCTAGCTCTATTTATAGTTTTTGTCTAGTTTTAGCCGGGCTCAATCATAATGTCTGGCCTAGTTAAAAATTATGTCCTAAACCTAATTCTAGGGCTCAAACGAGCTCCAAAAAATGTGCAATTTTGTACATGAGTTTTATCTACTTTCCTCAAGCTCGAGGACTCCTCTGCTTGCACAAAATGGAGTGCATGTTCATAAAATTGGGTTTTGGGGTTTTTTTATACACAAGGATAGTGATAAAAATCATTGTTTTCTAGTTGAGCAGTATGAATTACATGTTCTACTCCATGTTGACCTTTGCATTTGACTTTGCATATCTTGGTTTATGTACTTCCTCTTCTTCGATGAGTGGTCTCCTCACTCCACGCTACTAGCTCTTGCTTGTCCTTGAGCAACACTTCCTTCCTCACGTCTCTCATCCCTGATAGACATTTGAGCTTGGGAATTATCATTGTAATTTTACACGGGATCTACTAAAGATTGCTATGCTATTAATAAGTTACATGCCAAATATGCCTCTAGCTTTTGACATTACCAAGGGAGTAGTACTCATATCATAGACCGAATCTAGTCTTCCCTTTTCAAAATCAAGTGCATTTACATGAGGGTATCTAACCTTTTTGAAGACTTTAAAAGTCGTAAGCATTAAATCAAAGATTTTCATGCACATCTTTGTTGTGATGTCTAGCATCTTCAAAAGTCGAGGGAGCCAATGGTGAGTAGTAGCAGTCATGTACGCCATTGATTGCAGTCCTTGCGGTAGGGAGAAATATGGATAATTAATTCAATCAACACAATTCCTGTTGTTTTTACCTTAAATAACAAAGACTTTCCAATTGTGCCACCTTGGTACTATCCATAACATGGATTGTAGATAATATGTAGTGGTGCTTTACTCCATGTTTGAAGAATTTCTAGATAATCTCTTGATAACTGTGCACAGCAGCTCGGCTGGAAAATCGTGCTTTGCTTTGCAGCACTTGGAAGATTGCCAGGCTCAAATTGGGTGGCAAACATATGTCTTTTGCCGACTATTTGTTCTACATGCATGTTGTATTCCTCCAGAAGCACAAAATAAGGTGTAAGTCGCCTCTAACAATTTTGCATCAGGGTGCGAGTTACTAGAAGTATTCACATCTCAATATTTGGTATTCGACCAAAGCTAAAGCTTCTTGTTGGAAGTCAACTCATGCAGAGTGGGATTTCCCAATCTCTTCAATTTGTTTGACCCACTAAGCTCTTTGTAGCTCACACACATCATGTCCTTTCTGCATTATATGTCCATGGATGGCGGAATGTGGCTCATATTCCTCTTCATATACTAGATCCATGGGAATGTGAACCAGTTCTTCTTCCGCAGGTAACTTCTGTGGTGAGGGCACTCATGACTTTCCATCTTTCATATTGTTAAAGTTGGGTTGACATTTCCTTTACCTACCTTCATAATTCTTCTAGTTGACGTGTGGTTTCTTCAGGAGGAGTGATTCATATGCTAAGGTCATCCATAAAGAATTGTCACATATTAAGAACAAGTAGCAGATACCTTCATGAAAGCCCTACACAAAGAAAAAGCTATACTTAGGAGAGACATTAGTAATTAGGAACATTTACATGTTTCCATTAGTAATTAGGAACATTTACATGTTTCATCACCGTATTGAAACACTTTTATATACAAACTCTTTCTATGCTTGGGAGGAAGAAATATAAAGAGTCTTAAAGACAGATTCAATGACTTGACATATAACTAGGTTTCATAAATAATTAGGTTTCATATATAAAAATATGAAACCTACTTATAACTATAATCGATAACAACCTAAAAAATACATCACCTTCGCATCTTCATGTCTATACCTCTCTCCTGATGTCTCCTTTATGTGTCAAATCCCTACCTAACAGCATGGCTATGCATTTGCAGCTCATGGTCATGTTCACACTTCAAAGGGGAGATTTGATTTGTAGATTTAAATCGAGATTCAAATCATTGTTTCTAGACAAATTTAAAACTTAAAATAAAATTGGAGAACATACTCATTGGAGATTATTTTTATGTTCTTTTGTATCTAAGCTATGAATAATACACATTTAAGACTCCTTTAGATATTTAGTGCTAAAAACACATAAAACACTTCATCCACAAACTTTATAGGCAAACATGGTACACGTCATGACTCATATAATACCAATCATGAGTAGTCTAGACTCCATATACATCAAAAGTTAAATAGACAAGACAATTCAAAGTTAACAATGAACATAATGAGATTATGAATTTGAATTGGATCATAATTCATATATAGGATGTGATCCTTAACATTTTACATAAAAGAACATAATATATGCATGAATGTCATGGCTCATATAAAATCCATCTTGAAAGTCAAGCGTCAAGACTGATAGAGTCAATGATACATGAATCATAAATTATAATGTATCATGCTATGAAAATCACAACACAAATCATGAATCCATGTCACATAAAACATCAACTAAGAGAAACCCTAAAAAAGGGTAAATAACTTGTTTCTCTAATTCAATAGATGAAGTAAATAAATTAACAGAATAACCAAAGATCCATATAGAACATCTCTCGGAAAAAGAAAATAGAAAAGATTAGTTTATTACCCGCTATGCTGGGTTCCTATCTCTTTCAGCTCCCATCTTATATTTCCAACACGATCAATATATCTGCAGAAGAGAAGATTTTCTGATATATGACAATAAACCCATTCATGAGGCTCTTACTTTCACGCACAAACCTTCCCCTCTAGACAGATCAGATCATAATTCTTTTAAAAACAGATTTCCTGGAAAATTCCTGAGATGCTATCAACCTATTCTCATATACATGTGATCCCCCCCACCCCCCCCCCCCCCAAAAAAGAAAAAATATTTAGCCACGCTCTCCATAGTTTGGGAATGTTTTGTTTGGGGGGAGGGGAGGAAAAGGAAGAAAAAAAAAAAAAAGAGAAAAGAAGGGGAAGGGGGGGGGGGGGGATGGTGGTCATCTGGGAGGGGAGGGAGAGGGCTAAAAATTATTGTGAGGGGAACAAATACTCAGGATAAAGTATGGCCTGCAAGCTCATTCAGAGAACAAATGAAATTTCCCGCTCGAAGTTAAGAATGACAAGCTTGCTGAGTAGCTGCATTTTGAATCCTATTCTCATATACATGTGATTCCTCTTATTTACCAGCGGGCCATGCTCTCCATCGTGCATTCATAGCATGAAGCTAGATCTCACCATTACTAACAAATCTTCAATACATCCTGTTCTTCAGGCATTTGGTCTTCTATCAGCCATTTATTATGGTGGTACTTGCAGAAGGGATATCAGCTGTACATCTCATCCTATGAATGGTTAATATTAGGTTCAGTCAAACAAACTTTTGGCTGCCTAGAAACTATTAGATTACAGGTCCCAACTGTCCAACTTGGCTTCAGGTTTTCATGAAGGACTCTTTCCTTCTTCTCTTCAACTGAATCAGAAATCTGCCAGATCAGTAACAATGAAGGCTGAGAAAATGTGAGCTTTGCAAGATCATAAAATCAAGGTTATTGTTTGATTTTGCTGAAAATAATCAGAATAAAACGCTCATGGGGAATAATATCACATTGAGGTCACACACTCCCTTTTGTTGCATACTGCGGTTTCTGGATACCACAACCCATTTTTGTGCTAGCAGCCTGCAGGCATGGTGTTGATGTCATAAAGGATTCCGTCACCACTGTCTCAGGCATGCCAATCACTCTATGTTCTAAAAGGCTAAGTAAAGCGTACGCCGTACACAGATATGCAATCAGTGATCTGCACACTAATTTGTACAACAATTAGGAGGTCCCAGACAGCAACAAAGAACTACAGAATT
This sequence comes from Ceratopteris richardii, assembly GCA_020310875.1. NCBI lineage: Eukaryota > Viridiplantae > Streptophyta > Polypodiopsida > Polypodiales > Pteridaceae > Ceratopteris > Ceratopteris richardii. Next base: position 156,288,476 of record CM035420.1, on the reverse strand, counting down.
ACCATTAGCCCAATGTTAGAGTCCAATGTGATTAGCAATAAGATGCCAACTTGGTTGGCAATGTATTAACAACGTGCCAGGCTCCAGCATTAGCAATATGTTCAGGCTGTGACCCCTCGTTGTGAAAAAGTCGCATATGATTCAATAATTTTCTCAAGAGTTTTTCAAGAGTAATTGCATTTTGGGATTTTATAGTGATCTTTCAACTCTAAGCATTTCAGTCAGTGAGGAATGTAAATGTTTAATGTGACAAAAATTTTGACATTCGAGAAATAAACTTATGAACATAAACTGTCAAAGCGTACATCATCCAAAGAATTAGAAACATGCATCAATAATCACAAAGTCTTGGAGAGTCAATATAATAGAATAGAATAGACAGAACATAAATATGGTGATACGTCAACCTCCGCCAAGACTTGTGAATCATCACATAAACTTTAAATCTTCATGTATCCTAGGCTCTAGCACACATAAAATTGTTCATCTATGTAAACCCAAACAAGAATAATGAAACAATTCAACCATGTATTAACTATAAATGTCAATGATCGATCATCATAGGCAAACTCTGATTAAGTATCAGCTGTATGTTTTACTCTGAATCAATTTGAGAAATATTATTTATGTATTTGGAATCATCATCAGTAATGTTAAGCCTCCATAGAGACTGAACAAACTAATGTATCAGGTTTATTAGATCCAGAAAAGGGAAGATAGCTACAGGCTCTAAAGTTGCTAAAGCTCTCACTATAGAGATGAAGGGACTCCATCAAACAACATTAAAGAAAAAAAATACTTCTCGACAACTCAGTGTCATGTGTCAAGGTTAATCGGCTTACTCATAGTCTTTGTCAGAATTTTATAAGACATTTAGCTATTAGGACATTATAAATTCTAATTTGTGTATTTTCAAGTCAGGATTTATCAATCATTGAATATATTCATGAACATTATGTTTAGATTTGATCACAGCACAATAGTCAAATCAGGTCAAATAAATGGTCAAAACTGGCTATCTCATGCATGAGAAATGGATCACATGTTCTTGAAGTACTCAAAGAGAGGGATCCAACCATATGTAGCACGTCCCATATTTCCTCCATATCAGTCATCAAAAGTCAAATCCTAATTTCTGGTGAACAGGGCAACTGCCCATTGAAAGGTGACTTTGACTAGTCCACATTTATTCAATTCAAACTTGTCCAAGGCATCATTAAAAGATTTGTGCCTACGAGTAAACACCCCTCCCCCTTCAGCACAACTAAACACCCCTCCCCCCCCTCTCCCCCCCCCCCCCTCCCTCTCCCTCCCCCCCTCCCTCTCCCCCCCTCTCCCCCTCCCTCTCTCCCCCCCCTCTCCCCCCCTCCCGTGTCATGCCCCTTTGCCTGCCTCCCTAGTTTTCTATCCAACCCATGTTGGTGCTTGGGTGGTTTGCCGTGTTGCGGCTAATTGTGCACAACTATAAGGGGAGTGGTAAACATGCATGCCTCTGGACAGCGGACCGGCTAGGAATGCCTCCAACGTCCGGGCGACGAAGCGCCATGGGTGTGAGTATTGAGCCTTCCCTTCCTCACCTTTCTTGGGAACGTCGGTTGTCCCTTGGATCATGGGTAGATGCCCGACAACGGGAACGCCCCCCCGTCCATCCTTGACGGGTCTCGCACGTTAACAGCCGGGACGGCCGACACCGGCCCTCCGTCCCTCATCTTGCCTGCTCACTCAAAGGGGCTTTGGACGTGTGTGGCAAAGGAGAGCCACTATGCCTCTTGGCAAACAGCAACCATGGACTTGACAACAACGTACGGCCACGCCGACCCGCCTTCGGCGACCGTCCCTCACATCTTCTGGGTTAACTCCCCGTCTTCCGTTGCAACCGGCCTCCGGGCCATCTCAACACCGTGTCACACTTCGACTTCTTGGTTACTTAAGGGGATTGCCCCTTTAACTGGTGGTCGTCCTTCTCCTTGTGGGTACAAGCTAAAACCCCCCTTGGAATTGGATCATCACATTTGGTATCAAAGCTTCGGCTCTTTGTTGGTTGGTGAATCCACCGTCGACGGTGTCAGTCATTGACCCGTCCGCAAAAAGGGAAAATTTTTTCTTATATAAGATACATGTGACCTGCAGGGGTGTGGCCTTCCCTCCCGTCCGTGCCTTGGTTGAGCCACCCGCGGGTCCCTTCGTGGCCAAGGCAAAAGTAACAAGAAGTTGGCCGGCAAGTGTGTGGCCTTACCCTCCCATCCGTGCCTTGTATGTGCGTGCCACCCGTGGGTCCCTTTGAGGCCGGGCAAAATATCAAGTAAGAGGGTCGGCAAGTGTGTGGCATGGCCCTCCCGTCCGCTCCTTGGATGGATGCCACCCCCAAGTCCCTTTGTGGCCAGGGCAAAGTTTGGAAATGAAACGGTCGGCATGAAAGTAAGACGCTCTATGGGCAGCACGTCCGTGCCTTTGTGCGCAACAAAGTGAGGGCTGCTGATAGGCCCATTTTCAAGTAGAATCGGCTGACGTGAAGGTAAGTTGCTCTATGCGCCGCATGTCCTTGCCTATGTGCCAAACGCCATAGGGCCGCCGATAGGCCCCTTCTCTCAGGTGGGAATTACCTTGACCGGCGCTTGCAGTCTCGCCTTCGTCGCACCTTGACAATTATGGAACGTCGAAATGGAAACAGCAGGTATGCGTGTAGTGGCAACGAGGCCCTCCCATTACAAAAACCGGCATGGACCCTAATGCTTTATCCGCCCAAGACGGAGCAAAATTATAACTTAGAACATGTTTGGGGACTTCGTGTTTCACTTTGGCTCTGACCTTGAGTGGAATGGCCCAATCAGCCGTTTTGACGCCAAACGGAAAACGGACGTCCAGTCATGAATTGACTTAGAAGAGTGGCCATCTTTTTGACAATAGGATCTTTATGGAAGTCCTTGATCAGAATCGGCACAATCAGCCTAATTAGAGGCAAACATGCCATGACCCAAACTGTAAGGTACCGCACTAATGCAAGATTTCGCTCATGTGGAGCTTGGCTTGTCCCAATGAAGTCGGAGTGGGGCATGCCATCCCTTCTTGTAGTCCCTCTGCTTCGAGCCAAACCAGTCGTGTTAAGTTCGCACCTCTCTTGCATTAGTTTAAGTTTTCCTTAGATATGCATTCGCACGACAACCCATGGTACTAAGGACACTGCCCATATTCGAGGGTAAGAACACCATGCAGAGTCTCACAAAGCCATCACTTTGTCACCCTTTCAACTTCACAGCAAACGAGAATCATTCTAGGGCCCGTAGGTGGACTTCACAAGGACGCCAAGTCTGTCTAAGAGGGGGTGGATGTAATGCCCCTTTGCCTGCCTCCCTAGTTTTCTATCCAACCGACCTTGGTGCTTGAGTGGTTTTCCGTGCTGCGCTTTATTGTGCGCAACTATAAGCAGAGTGGTAACCATACATGCCTCTCGACGGCGGACCGGATAGGAATGCCCCCAACGTCCGGGCGACCAAGCACCATGGGCATGAGTGTTGAGCCTTCTCTCCCTCACCTTTCTTGGGAACGTCGATTGTCCCTAGGATCGTGGTTAGATGCCCACAACGAGAACAACTCCCCTCCATCCTTGACGGAACTCCCTCCCCCCCCCCCCCCCCCTCCCTCCCTCCCTCCCTCCCTCCCTCCCCCCCCCCCCCCCCCCCCCCTCCCTCCCTCCCTCCCTCCCTCCCTCCCTCCCTCTCTCTCTCTCTCTCTCTCTCTCTCTCTCTCTCTCTCTCGTCTCTCTCTCTCTCTCATCTCTCTCTCTCTCTCTCTCTCTCTCTCTCTCTCTCTCTCTCTCTCTCTCTCTCTCTCTCTCTCTCTCTCTCTCTCTCTCTCTCTCTCTCTCTCTCTCTCTCTCTCTCTCTCTCTCTCTCTCTCTCTCTCTCTCTCTCTCTCTCTCTCTCTCTCCCCAACTCCACCCCTCTCTCTCACGCCCCCCCCCCCCCCAAAAAAAAAAAACCCTTCCCCCCCCCCCCCCCAAAAAAAAAAAAATCCCTCCCTCCCCCCCTCCCTTCCTCCCTCCCTTAATCAGTCTACCTGTCCACCTACCCACCCCTCCCCCAAAACCCACCTTGCCCACCCCACCCACTGCCTGCCCACCTTGCCCAACCCACAACCTCCTCCACCCCACCCCCCCCCCCCCAAATAAAAAATAAAAATAAAAATAAAAAACACCCTCTCTCTCTCTCTCTCTCTCTCTCTCTCTCTCTCTCTCTCTCTCTCTCTCTCTCTCTCTCTCTCTCTCTCTCTCTCTCTCTCATCTCTCTCTCTCTCTCTCTCTCTCTCTCTCTCTCTCTCTCTCTCTCTCTCTCTCTCTCTCTCTCTCTCTCTCTCTCTCTCTCTCTCTCTCTCTCTCTCTCTCTCTCTCTCTCTCTCTCTCTCTCTCTCTCTCCCTCTCCCTCCCTCTCCCTCCCTCCCTCCCTCCCTCCCTCCCTCCCTCCCTCCCTCCCTCCCTCCCCCTCCTCCCACCCCCCCCCTCCCACCCCCCCTCCCTCCCCCCCCCCCCCCCCCCCCTCCCTCCCTCCCTCCCTCCCTCCCTCCCTCCCTCCCTCCCTCCCTCCCTCCCTCCCTCCCTCCCTCCCTCCCTCCCTCCCTCCCTCCCTCCCTCCCTCCCTCCCTCCCTCCCTCTCTCTCTCTCTCTCTCTCTCTCTCTCTCTCTCTCTCTCTCTCTCTCTCTCTCTCTCTCTCTCTCTCTCTCTCTCTCTCTCTCTCTCTCTCTCTCTCTCTCTCTCTCTCTCTCTCTCTCTCTCTCTCTTTGACGACCCTGAGATGCTTCGTACCATAGAGGACATGCCTACACTCAGAGCCTCAGCCGACACCGCTACACCCACCTTATATGGCCGACACTTACTCCATATGGGAGCAGCACACCGTCTCGTTATATATAATGGGATGGAGAGCTGGCCCACCTCGCGCGGTCTCACCTGCATTCCACCCACGACACCAGAGGGGGGCAGTGTGGTAGACTATGTTATCGGACCTCCGGAGGCGACACATCTGATCACCTCATTCACTATCCCACCCTTACCGATTGGAGCTGATCACGCATATCTTGCCCTATCCATTCGCGGCTCACCATGCATACCCCACCCCGTCACCATACAGCCACGAGCCCGTACCACCATTCACTTTAGACATGAGCTAGCACATATCTATAGCTCCCATGTTCGAGAGCGCATCTACTCCCTTGATCCCTCTTCCTCCTTGGACACCCTCACCGCCCACTTCTCCTCGATCCTCCATACATCCGCTACTCTCAGCTTCCCATACACCACCCACAACACCGCACATCCGACACAACTGGGGCATACACCCCAGAATAGATGGTACGATGAGGAGTGTAGGCGACTATACCGACATCTCAGAGCACAGAGTATCTTGGGATCCATCACAGAGAGGGAGGCACGACGACAGATGCGAGCCCTCACACGCCCGAAGCGGCGAGCTTTCGAGGAGCGACAGGAGGCAGAGTTGATCGACCTTCTCATGAGTAGGGATTGTGCCACCGCATGGAGGGCACTACGTGAGCCACGTCCACCTCCACCCATAGCAGATCCTTCGACTTGGCACACCTACGCCCAGAGGTTATATGACGTCCCAGGACAGCCACCATTACCGATTCCTTCCACACCACGTCTGGTGATATCCACACTCTTCACAGCAGGCATGGTACGACAGGCCATCCATAGGCTACAGCATGGCCGTTCAGCAGACCACACGGGGCTACAGGGAGAGCACTTTATATACGCAGCAGATGTAGTTTCCCACTTGATCGCCAATCTCTTCAACCGTGCTTTGGTTGAGGGATTACCCGACTCATGGACTATGCATACCATTACGCCTATCCATAAGTCCGGCGATATGATGGACCCAGGGACCTACAGGACTATTATGATAGGCCATATCCTCGCCAAGATCATGGGGCAGTACTAGAGGCAGAGCTCAGAACACACACTGAGGCAGCGGGGATCAGAGCACCCGGCCAGGCAGGCTTCCGCCGCACTTTCTCCACCATCGACCACATCTTCGTGCTTCGTTGCTTGATTGAGAGCGCAAAGGCGAGGAAGCAGAGACTATACTGTTGCTTTGTGGATTCCCGCAAAGCCTTCGACATGGTCCCTCGAGAGAGACTACTACGGAGGCTCCAGGAGTTACAGCTTCCATCAGACATGCTATGGGCCATCCACGCTTTGTATTCACGAGTCACAGGCAGGGTACGCTGCCCCGGCGGTCTATCAGACAGCCTTGTTAGCACCATTGGTGTGACACAAGGTTGCCCTCTCTCACCCACTCTCTTCGGTCTCTACATCGACGAGATCACGGAGTATATACAGCGAGCAGGAGGGCGAGGAGGAGACCTCGGAGGTACACCAGTACATATCCTATTATATGCTGATGACATTGTCCTGCTCTCAGAGTCACAGGAGGGGTTGCAGTCACATTTACACGCGCTCGATACCTTTTGCATGGAGAGAGGACTCAGTGAACCTTGGCAAGACCAAGGTCATGATCTTCCATACCTCCAAGACAGTACGCCATCGCGCCTCTTTCACAAGAGCTGGAGGACAGATTGAGGTAGTGGACTCCTACGTCTACCTAGGTATCACCTTCTCGGGCAGCACAGGGGTATTCTCCATGGCAACAGGCTGCGAGAGATGGATTGACGCGAGGTTATGCGGCACTTGCAGGATTGGAGAGACGCTGCTTTCAGACACATTTTCAGGAGCCCCGGACTAAGGGGTGGCTCTTTGACACTCTAGTGACACCCGCATTGATGTACGCAGCAGCAGTATGGGCACCAGGGATCACAGAGGCGATGTGGACGCAGATTGAGAGGCCCCAGATCACCATGATATCACGCTTGCTGCGCAGCAAGCCCTCCGTTCCACATGACATTATACGAGCTGAGCTTGGCACACCACCGATGCTAGTGGAGGCCCTCTTCCAGTTGGTGACCTTTATTCTGAGAGTCAGAGAGCTCCCCACTAGCCGACTCACCAAGCTTGCATTTGAGAGCTCTAGACATTTGGCAGAGACAGGGCATGAGAGAGTATGGTATGCACAGACTTACCGATGGTTAGCAAACCATGGCATGAGCATTACGGATCTCCCCCCTTTTCAGTATGACCTCTCTTCCCCCCACATTACCCTCTCTCGTTCGGAGAGGAATAGGATCATCCGTCAGGACCTACTACAGATACACGTCAGGGAGACATGGATAGCACCACGGGAGCCTCTTCCCACAAATAGGCAACACTACAGAGAGCACTTCCTGACTGTGACGGCGGATGGTTTCATTCAGAGACCACGATACATGGATACATATATGGCACCAGCTGAGAGAGTGGCCATTGGGAAGCTCAGAGTATCATCACACCAGCTCGAGATTGAGATTGGGCGAGCCACACATACCCCCAGGGATGAGCGATTATGCAGGATATGTAGAGAGGAGGTGGAGGACGAGGAGCACTACACATGTAGATGCCAGGCATATGAGGACATCAGAGACCGCTACCCACAGCTCTTCAGGGGGCCTAGAGAGATCAGGGCTTTATTGGGGATAGAGGACCAGCGCCCTCTAGGTCGTTTCCTAGTAGAGCTCCAGCACCGTCGCGCATCACTCCTCCAGCAGCAGATGGAGATACACCTGACCCCCCCCCCCCCCTCAGACTTATATTACAGATTTTTTCAGACCCACATACACTCGAGGGCCCAGCTCCATGCGGGGTGTCACATTACACAGAGCAGAGGAGCTTAGACGACAGCGTCGACGACCGAGACCCCTTGTCCGGAGAGCTCGTCCACATCAGAGAGAGATTCAGGCGATTCACGCACGCCATCACATGGAGATACAGAGACGTCAGCAGCGCACCCCTATCGATTTGGACGCCCAGAGCATTTTGAGGATCGCCATGATGCCTTAACCCACCAATGCATTATATCCTACACCCACTCCAGGCATTTAGGGGGTTGTGATACCATCGAGCCTCCCCTCCCTATGCATATCATATTTGTATCTCACCCATTGAGCATATAGAGTGCATACCCATAGCACCCCACACCCTTGATACCAGCTACTATCCCACCTTTTATACCATTTATACCCGTTTGCAGTACTCACACTTTATTTTCGTTTTGGATCACAGTGGATTGGATCATACTGATGTATATGTTTTGTCTCATAGGCCGATTTTGGCCTCTAATAGACGTTAAAAAGTCTCTCTCTCTCTCTCTCTCTCTCTCTCTCTCTCTCTCTCTCTCTCTCTCTCTCTCTCTCTCTCTCTCTCTCTCTCTCTCTCTCTCTCTCTCTCTCTCTCTCTCTCTCTCTCTCTCTCTCTCTCTCTCTCTCTCTCTCTCTCTCTCTCTCTCTCTCTCTCTCTCTCTCTCTCACATATAAGAGAGTATCAGGTAGAGTCAGATGCCTAGGCGGTCTATCCGATTCACTTGCTAGCACCATCGGGGTGAAGCAAGGGTGCCCCCTCTCACCCACCCTTTTTGGTTTATACATTGACGAGATAGTGGACTTCATATGGCAGCAAGGAGGAGAGGGCATTGAGGTACAAGGGACTACTATCCACATTCTTTTATATGCTGATGATATTTTGCTCGTTTCAGAGTCTGCATAGGGTCTACAGCGTCACCTACACGGCCTAGATGATTTTTGTACACATAGAGGGTTATCAGTGAACCTTGGTAAAACCAAGGTTTTGATCTTCCATACATCAGCACAGGTGAGGAGACAGTTCTTTCACAGCGGCAGGCGGACCCATTGAGGTAGTTGGTTCATATGTCTACTTGGGAGTGACTTTCACAGCAGCCTCTGGGGTTTTCTCCATGTCTCAGGCAGCCCATGATCGCATCCCACGTGGATACGCAGCGCTAGCTTTGATAGAGAGACAGTGTCACCAGGCATATTTTCACGAGCCCCGCACAAAGGGGTGACTCTTCGACACTTTAGTTACCCCAGCACTCATGTATGGTGCAGCTATATGGGGACCGGGATTAGCTACATCATCATGGACAGCACTGGAGAGACCGCAGACTCTCATCATTGCTAGACTCATCCGCAGTAAATCTTCGGTACCCCATGATATCATTAGGGCAGAGCTTGCTGCGCCACCGATGCTAGTAGAGGCACTCTTCCAAACAGTATGCCTATTACACAGGATCCAGAGCATGGACACAGAGCGCATCACTTACAAAGCTTTCCAGGCATCACGCGACATGGCACTAGCCGGAGACACCTCATCATGGTATGCACAGACACGGGATTGGCTTTCCCTCCATGGTTTTGACATAGATAGACTACCACCAGTACAGTACCACTCCAAGGCTCCCGCCTATTCACTCTCTAACCAAGAGAGAAATAGGATCATCCGTCAGGAGATATGGCATACATACATACGGAGGACATGGATGAGTCCGGGGAGGACATAGACACAGAAAATGCTTCACTACCGTGAGCATTTTCTACAGATTCCAGACCAGGGCTTCATTGAGACTCCACTCTATATGCAGACATACCTACCACACCACCTTCGAGTCATCATTGGGCAGCTTCGAGTTTCATCACATCAGCTCGAGATCGAGAGGGGTCGGGCTAGAGGAGTCCCTTGAGAGGAGAGGTGGTGCCCAGTATGCCATACAAAGACAGAGAGTGAGGAGCACCTCGTTATCAGATGCCCTGCATACTCGGACCTACGAGCACAGTTCCAGATAGAGGAGTCACTCCAGTTGTGCATGACCACTGCAGACCAGCGGAGGATGGGGCGTTTCCTCATGGCTGCATATGAGAGACGAGATCAGATGCTAGAGCCTACACACCAAACACGGGTAAGTACCCAGCAGACTATTACTCAATATTTTGAGCGCGTTGGTCCACATCGGACGGACCCGCCTCCCAGAGGCATAGGGCTCACACTCCAGCAGGCAGGGGCACAGAGAGTGCGACGCCGACCACATCTGGTTGAGTACCAACGACCACGACTACACCTGGAGGATATCTCACGCATCAGGATAGCCCACGACTACATGATGGAGCATAGGCGCACTACCCCCACTTGGACAGGCTTCATCGAGGAGGCACTCCTATCACCGCTGATGTACCATATACTCCACCCACCTCCACCCATCATCAGCATTCACTCCCTCATGGGTCCCCTTTGTATCAGGTGGTCATTATCTGCTGAGCCAGAGCCACTCTCCCCCAAGGCACCATAATTTTATTCCCACTACCTCCTCATTACAGGTACCACCATCCTTTGTTGTTTTCTGCCTACACAATTTTGTGTAGCGAGTATTTTTTTCCTTTCCATTGCTACACGGAGATTACCACAGTTGTATATTTTGTCTCATAGGCCAAGTTTGGCCTTTGGAAGACGTTAACCTACCTCTCTCTCTCTCTCTCTCTCTCTCTCTCTCTCTCTCTCTCTCTCTCTCTCTCTCTCTCTCTCTCTCTCTCTCTCTCTCTCTCTCTCTCTCTCTCTCTCTCTCTCTCTCTCTCTCTCTCTCTCTCTCTCTCTCTCTCTCTCTCTCTCTCTCTCTCTCTCTCTCTCTCTCTCTCTCTCTCTCTCTCTCTCTCTCTCTCTCTCTCTCTCACATATAAGAGAGTATCAGGTAGAGTCAGATGCCTAGGCGGTCTATCCGATTCACTTGCTAGCACCATCGGGGTGAAGCAAGGGTGCCCCCTCTCACCCACCCTTTTTGGTTTATACATTGACGAGATAGTGGACTTCATATGGCAGCAAGGAGGAGAGGGCATTGAGGTACAAGGGACTACTATCCACATTCTTTTATATGCTGATGATATTTTACTCGTTTCAGAGTCTGCATAGGGTCTACAGCGTCACCTACACGGCCTAGATGATTTTTGTACACATAGAGGGTTATCAGTGAACCTTGGTAAAACCAAGGTTTTGATCTTCCATACATCAGCACAGGTGAGGAGACAGTTCTTTCACAGCGGCAGGCGGACCCATCGAGGTAGTTGGTTCATATGTCTACTTGGGAGTGACTTTCACAGCAGCCTCTGGGGTTTTCTCCATGTCTCAGGCAGCCCATGATCGCATCACACGTGGATACGCAGCGCTAGCTTTGATAGAGAGACAGTGTCACCAGGCATATTTTCACGTGCCCCGCACAAAGGGGTGACTCTTCGACACTTTAGTTACCCCAGCACTCATGTATAGTGCAGCTATATGGGGACCGGGATTAGCTACATCATCATGGACAGCACTGGAGAGACCGCAGACTCTCATGATTGCTAGACTCATCCGCAGTAAATCTTCGGTACCCCATGATATCATTAGGGCAGAGCTTGCTGCACCACCGATGCTAGTAGAGGCACTCTTCCAAACAGTATGCCTATTACACAGGATCCAGAGCATGGACACAGAGCGCATCACTTACAAAGCTTTCCAGGCATCACGCGACATGGCACTAGCCGGAGACACCTCATCATGGTATGCACAGACACGGGATTGGCTTTCCCTCCATGGTTTTGACATAGATAGACTACCACCAGTACAGTACCACTCCCAGGCTCCCGCCTATTCACTCTCTAACCAAGAGAGAAATAGGATCATCCGTCAGGAGATATGGCATACATACATACGGAGGACATGGATGAGTCCGGGGAGGACATAGACACAGAAAATGCTTCACTACCGTGAGCATTTTCTACAGATTCCAGACCAGGGCTTCATTGAGACTCCACTCTATATGCAGACATACCTACCAGACCACCTTCGAGTCATCATTGGGCAGCTTCGAGTTTCATCACATCAGCTCGAGATCGAGAGGGGTCGGGCTAGAGGAGTCCCTTGAGAGGAGAGGTGGTGCCCAGTATGCCATACAGAGACAGAGAGTGAGGAGCACCTCGTTATCAGATGCCCTACATACTCGGACCTACGAGCACAGTTCCAGATAGAGGAGTCACTCCAGTTGTGCATGACCACTGCAGACCAGCGGAGGATGGGGCGTTTCCTCATGGCTGCATATGAGAGACGAGATCAGATGCTAGAGCCTACACACCAAACACGGGTGAGTACCCAGCAGACTATTACTCAATATTTTGAGCGCGTTGGTCCACATCGGACGGACCCGCCTCCCAGAGGCATAGGGCTCACACTCCAGCAGGCAGGGGCACAGAGAGTGCGACGCCGACCACATCTGGTTGAGTACCAACGACCACGACTACACCTGGAGGATATCTCACGCATCAGGATAGCCCACGACTACATGATGGAGCATAGGCGCACTACCACCACTTGGACAGGCTTCCTCGAGGAGGCACTCCTATCGCCGCTGATGTACCATATACTCCACCCACCTCCACCCATCATCAGCATTCACTCCCTCATGGGTCCCCTGCAGCAAACCCCCCTCCAGCCCGTCGCCTGCAGCAAACCCCCCTCCAGCCCGTCGCCTGCAGCAAACCCCCCTCCAGCCCGTCGCCTGCAGCAAACCCCTCCATCAGCTCGTCGCCTGCAGCAGACATCCCCCTCAGCCCTCGTCCTGCCCGTAACCCTACCTACACCTGCCCGCCACTGCCCGCTACCCTACCTGCGCCTGCCCGCAACTGCCCGGAAACCTACCCGCGCTTGCTCGCCACCTGTGTGCCACCCCTTCCCGTCACACACCGCGCCGTCAGCTTCAAGCATCCCGTCGCCTGCAGGAGACCCGAAATGATAGGAATCCTTAGTCGGAAGCCTAAACTTAACCTCGCATTCATCATCAAAATTAACATGAAAATTATCCCTAACCTTAACCCTCAAATTAAAACCCTAACCCTAACCCTAAACTTCAAACCCTAACCCTAAACTTCAAACCCTAACCCTAGACCTAACCCTAACCCTCTCTCTCTCTCTCTCTCTCTCTCTCTCTCTCTCTCTCTCTCTCTCTCTCTCTCTCTCTCTCTCTCTCTCTCTCTCTCTCTCTCTCTCTCTCTCTCTCTCTCTCTCTCTCTCTCTCTCTCTCTCTCTCTCTCTCTCTCTCTCTCTCTCTCTCTCTCTCTCTCTCTCTCTCTCTCTCTCTCTCTCTCTCTCTCTCTCTAAACCGAAACCCTAACCCTAATCCCTCGAAACCCTAACCCGACCTTGCTCCAAAAAACCTAACCCTAACCCTAACCCCAAACCCGACCTTAGCCACTCCCACCCTTGCTCCATCGCGCATCGGGCGCGCTCCCGTCTTCATCGCAAGTCTTTAGGCTCAGTACTCTGAGCATTCTTTCATCTTCGAATGCAATGAGCGCTACGGCTAAGAAGGACGATTTGACAAAAATGGAGGACAAACTGACCATAGCTATCAAAGAAAACAAGAAGATGGTGGACTCCACTATCACGGCCATCATCAGCCGCCTCTCAAAGCTCGAGAAGGAAGTAGAAACATATCATAAGGAGAGGGAAGCATGGCAAAAAGAGAAAGAAGAATGGACTAAGGAGAGGGCAAACATGAAAGAGGAATTGGAGCTCCTCAAAGCTTCAATGGTCTCTCTTACACCCGAAGAGGGAGCGATTAATATGAACAAGACAGAAGCTCTCAAAGAAGAACTCACCAAATCCTTGACCGAGAGCATGGAAAACAAATTAGAAGCTACCAAAGAAGGGTGGATCGACATAGTGAAGAAGAACATCAAAAAAGAAGCCAAAGAGAAAGCACAAAAGGAAGAAGCCCTCATCGTGCACACCACTATTGAGGAAGAAAAGATGAGACATGCCCGCCGTCTCAATGTACGTATCACGGGCATTGAAGAAAAAGAAGGCTCTGCCCCCGAGTCCGATGGGAAAACACTATGCAAGATACTCGGCTACAAAGAGGAGTCCCCCCCATTCATCAAGTCTTGGAGAACGGGACGAGACCCCACGAAGAAGAGAGCTCTCATTCTACACTTCCCTTCCGAAGATATAAGATCTACTTTCCTACGCAGGAGGGTGATTTTGAGAGCACTTGATGGCCCCCCCATCTACCTTGACGATGATCTCACACCCATGCACGTAGCACACCGTCGTGCATGCATGCCGAGAGTACATCAAGCTCGCAAAGAAGGAAAGAAGGCTTCATACAGAGATGGTCGTGTCATCATTGATGGCAAGGCCATCCCATAGGGATTCGCGGCCTGTGAGACACTCGAGGAGATACACCTTGCAGTTTGGAACTGCAATGGAGATCTATGGACACACCCAGAGAGATTGGAAGAGGTGCGCAAAGACAAAGACATCATTATGCTCACAGAGACACATGAGAGCCCGAACCGGGGCCTACCTCGTGTCCACGGTTTTCAGTGGGAGTCCACATACAGAGAGTGTACACGTCAGCACACCACCCGAGGATCAGGAGGAGTAGCCATACTCTTTAGAGATGGACTTCAGAGCAGGATACAGATAGTCGCACGTGATTCACAGGCCAGATATCTTTGGATTCGACTCCAGCTCTCGCAGGAGCGGATCATCTTCATAGCATTATGCTACTTTGCTCCTTCTAGCTCGCGTTTCGCTATCATAGATCGAGAGGAGGACTCACCATACACTTGCTTGTCAGAAGAGATTACAGAGTACTCTGCATTAGGGGAAGTCTTCCTTATGGGAGACTTCAATGCCAGGACAGGCAATGATCAGTGTGAGATATTTGACCCAGAAGACCCGGAGATACTACATACCATAGAGGATGAGTCTACAGCTCGAGCTTCAGCTGACCCTACACACACTCACTATGGCACTCACCTACTCAGACTAGGCTCTCGACATAATCTCGTTATCTATAACGGGATGACTCAGTGGCCTACCTCAGGAGGATTGACATGCATACCACACTCAGTCACAGATGGCGGGGGAAGTACAGTAGATTACGTCATGGGGTCCAGAGAGGCCATCCACCTACTTACCTCATTCACCATCCCACCCATACCCATTGGGGCCGATCACACATACCTCGCACTCTCCCTGAAGGGAGACACCCCTACACGCATACCCGCAGCACGCATCCCACACACCACCATCCACTTCACACACGAGCTAGCTCACATATATGCGGCTCGAGTCGAGCAGGGTCTTCTCTTACTTCATCCTGACACTCCACTATCCCTACTCACCTCTCAGATAGCATCAGTTCTTCAGACATCAGCCATCAGCTCCTTCCCACACACCATCCATTCTCGTCACACACCTCCTCCCGGGACTATGCCACAACATCGTTGGTATGATGAGGATTGCAGAGATCTTTACCGCCGACTACGAGCTCAGCGAGCATTGGGAGAGATCACAGAGAGAGAGGCCAAGGGACAGATGAAGACTCTCACACGTCGAAAGAGGCGAGCCTTTGAGGAGGCACAGGAGCTTGAGCTATACCATCTCTTTATGAGTATGGACAGTGCTGCAGCATGGCGCAGCCTACGAGAGCCACGCCCGACCACACCTATTGGAGACCCACACACATGGCATGATTATGCTCAGAGGTTATATGAGGTACCTAGGCAGCCTCCCATTCCCCAGCCACTTGAGCCTCGCCCTACTAGTTCTTCTCTCTTCACAGCAAAGATGGTTGAGAGGGCCATACGACGACTTCGACATGGACGTTCGACAGACCACGCAGGACTGAAGAGCGAGCATCTCATATATGCAGCCTCCACTATAGCCCCGTTGATTGCACATGTCTTCAACCGGGCTATAGGAGAGGGCTTCCCAGAGGAGTGGACTAGGCACACCATTGTGCCTATCCACAAATCTAGCGACACCCTGGATCCAGGGAACTACAGGACCATCATGATTGGCCACACCATGGCCAAACTATACGGTGCCATACTTGAGGCAGAGCTCAGTTCATATGCAGAGACTGAGGGGCTACGAGCACGAGGCCAGGCAGGTTTTCGACGAGCTTTCTCTACTATTGATCACATCTTCATTCTGCGCTGCCTCATTGATGGGGCAAGGGTGCAGAAGAAGAGGCTATATTGCTGCTTTGTGGACTTCCGCAAAGCTTTTGATACAGTGCCGCGCGAGAGGCTCTTCCAACGCCTCCAGAGCTTGGGAGTACCATCAGGGATGATTTGGGCCATCTATGCACTCTATGAGCAGGTGACTGGGAGGGTACGGTGTCCAGGAGGTATGTATGAGGCCATTGCTAGCACCATCGGTGTTAAGCAAGGCTGCCCACTCTCTCCCACTCTATTTGGTCTCTACATTGACGAGATTGAGGACTACATTCTCCGAGCTGGAGGAGAGGGTGCAGACCTCGCAGGTACACATGTCCACATTTTATTATATGCCGATGACATTGTCTTGATTTCAGAGTCACCCGAGGGATTACAGCGCCACCTTGAGGCCCTGGATGAGTTTTGTACACAGAGGGGCTTGACAGTAAACCTTGGCAAGACCAAGGTCATGATCTTCCACACCTCCCCCATGGTGAGGAATGGAGCAGGATTCAGAGCTGGTGGTGGACAGATTGAGGTGGTCACTTCCTATGTCTATCTCGGAGTCACATTCAAGAGCTTGCCTGGCCCCTTCAGCATGAGACAGGCAGCCACCGATAGACTCACACGTGGATATGCAGCTTTAGCCATGTTAGAACGGAGATGTCACCAAGCACACTTCCAGGAGCCCCGCACGAAGGGCTGGCTATTTGACACACTGGTCAGACCAGCTATGATGTATGCTACGACGGTTTGGGCCCCAGGTCTCACAGTCACCCAGTGGAGTGCGATCGAGAGGCCACAGGTACGTATGATCTCGCGATTATTTCGTGGGAAACAGTCGGTGCCACATGACATCATCAGGGCAGAGCTAGCTGCACCACCCATGGCAGTAGAGGCACTATTCCAGACTATCTGCTTTATTCAGAGGATTAGGGACCTCCCTACAGATAGACTCACACACAGAGCTCTTGAGGCATCTATACAGATATCAGAGTTAGGATATGAGAGAGCTTGGTACACTCAGGTTAGAGTCTGGTTTGATAGTCATGGACTTGATATGGACAGATTGCCGCCTTTTCAGTATGACCCAGACTCACCTCACATCCACCTCTCTCGTCGTGAGAGGAATGTTGTGCTCAGACAGGATCTCTGGCAGCTCTACATTAGTCAGACATGGCACACAGCACACATGGGATCGAGACTATCGCACTATCGAGACCAGTTCATAGACATACTAGCTGACGGTTTCATCCAGCGACCACGCTACATGGATACTCACATGCCTCATAGCTTGAGGGTAGCGATTGGCCAGCTGAGAGTCTCATCACACCGACTCGAGATTGAGACGGGCAGAGCCGCAGACATTCCCAGAGAGGAGCGGATATGCAGAGTATGCAGAGTAGAGATGGAGGATGAGGAGCACTTTGTATGCAGATGTAGCGCATATGATGGCATCAGAGGCAGATACGAGACTCTGTTTGCAGGGCAGCCCACCCTCCGAGAGATCATGGACTCTAGAGACCAGCGACAGTTCGGGCGATTCTTACTAGAGATACAGAGTCACAGAGATTCCCTACTCCAGCCTACTGTAGCACTCCATACAGGAGGGAGACAGAGTCAGCTCACTGACTTCTTTATTCCACGACGTGCTGCAGCCCTCCCCCCCTCAGCCCACATACCGAGCGGGGTGACTCTTCAGCAGGCTCAGGTATCTCGAGCTAGGAGACGACCCCGTGCTATAGGATATCGGGCCCAGAGACTTCACCGACACCAGATTGCGGAGATCCAGGCTTGTGACCATCGCGCCATGGAGGAGAGACGATCCCAGATGATGGCCGATCCCGTTGCAGCCATCAGGGTGGCCCTAACTCCACCTCCACCTATGTATCACATATTACATCCCACCCACTAGCACAGGATGGAGCTAGTTAGTCGTTTTAGATGCATTCTCATGGTTGTTGTACTACCCTTTTGCATATAGACTATCATAGATATCGCACTCCATACACCCCCCACCACTTTCATGGGTATCCCCACATGCATACTACGGAGATCTATATCAGCTTAACCAGTTTCTTTTCAGCACTTTTATCTTTTCTGATTGACAGAAGATACACCCATGTACATCGATTTGTCTCATAGGCCGAGTTCGGCCTCCTAATAGACGTAAAAACACTTTCTTTCTCTCTCTCTCTCTCTCTCTCTCTCTCTCTCTCTCTCTCTCTCTCTCTCTCTCTCTCTCTCTCTCTCTCTCTCTCTCTCTCTCTCTCTCTCTCTCTCTCTCTCTCTCTCTCTCTCTCTCTCTCTCTCTCTCTCTCTCTCTCTCTCTCTCTCTCTCTCTCTCTCTCTCTCTCTCTCTCTCTCTCTCTCTCTCTCTCTCTCTCTCACATATAAGAGAGTATCAGGTAGAGTCAGATGCCTAGGCGGTCTATCCGATTCACTTGCTAGCACCATCGGGGTGAAGCAAGGGTGCCCCCTCTCACCCACCCTTTTTGGTTTATACATTGACGAGATAGTGGACTTCATATGGCAGCAAGGAGGAGAGGGCATTGAGGTACAAGGGACTACTATCCACATTCTTTTATATGCTGATGATATTTTGCTCGTTTCAGAGTCTGCATAGGGTCTACAGCGTCACCTACACGGCCTAGATGATTTTTGTACACATAGAGGGTTATCAATGAACCTTGGTAAAACCAAGGTTTTGATCTTCCATACATCAGCACAGGTGAGGAGACAGTTCTTTCACAGCGGCAGGCGGACCCATTGAGGTAGTTGGTTCATATGTCTACTTGGGAGTGACTTTCACAGCAGCCTCTGGGGTTTTCTCCATGTCTCAGGCAGCCCATGATCGCATCACACGTGGATACGCAGCGCTAGCTTTGATAGAGAGACAGTGTCACCAGGCATATTTTCACGAGCCCCGCACAAAGGGGTGACTCTTCGACACTTTAGTTACCCCAGCACTCATGTATGGTGCAGCTATATGGGGACCGGGATTAGCTACATCATCATGGACAGCACTGGAGAGACCGGAGACTCTCATGATTGCTAGATTCATCCGCAGTAAATCTTCGAAACCCCATGATATCATTAGGGCAGAGCTTGCTGCACCACCGATGCTAGTAGAGGCACTCTTCCAAACAGTATGCCTATTACACAGGATCCAGAGCATGGACACAGAGCGCATCACTTACAAAGCTTTCCAGGCATCACGCGACATGGCACTAGCCGGAGACACCTCATCATGGTATGCACAGACACGGGATTGGCTTTCCCTCCATGGTTTTGACATAGATAGACTACCACCAGTACAGTACGACTCCGAGGCTCCCGCCTATTCACTCTCTAACCAAGAGAGAAATAGGATCATCCGTCAGGAGATATGGCATACATACATACGGAGGACATGGATGAGTCCGGTGAGGACATAGACACAGAAAATGCTTCACTACCGTGAGCATTTTCTACAGATTCCAGACCAGGGCTTCATTGAGACTCCACTCTATATGCAGACATACCTACCACACCACCTTCGAGTCATCATTGGGCAGCTTCGAGTTTCAGCACTTCAGCTCCAGATCGAGAGGGGTCGGGCTAGAGGAGTCCCTTGAGAGGAGAGGTGGTGCCCAGTATGCCATACAGAGACAGAGAGTGAGGAGCACCTCATTATCAGATGCCCTGCATACTCGGACCTACGAGCATAGTTCCACATAGAGGAGTCATTCCAGTTGTGCATGACCACTGCACACCAGCGGAGGATGGGGCGTTTCCTCATGGCTGCATATGAGAGACGAGATCAGATGCTAGAGCCTACACACCAAACACGGGTGAGTACCCAGCAGACTATTACTCAATATTTTGAGCGCGTTGGTCCACATCGGACGGACCCGCCTCCCAGAGGCATAGGGCTCACACTCCAGCAGGCAGGGGCACAGAGAGTGCGACGCCGACCACATCTGGTTGAGTACCAACGACCACGACTACACCTGGAGGATATCTCACGCATCAGGATAGCCCACGACTACATGATGGAGCATAGGCGCACTACCACCACTTGGACAGGCTTCCTCGAGGAGGCACTCCTATCGCCGCTGATGTACCATATACTCCACCCACCTCCACCCATCATCAGCATTCACTCCCTCATGGGTCCCCTTTGTATCATGTGGTCATTATCTGTTGCGCCAGAGCCACTCTCCCCCAAGGCACCATAATTTTATTCCCACTACCTCCTCATTACAGGTACCACCATCCTTTGCTGTTTTCCGCCTATACAATTTTGTGTAGCGAGTATTTTTTTCCTTTCCATTGCTACACGGAGATTACCACAATTGTATATTTTGTCTCATAGGCCAAGTTTGGCCTTTGGAAGACGTTAACCTCTCTCTCTCTCTCTCTCTCTCTCTCTCTCTCTCTCTCTCTCTCTCTCTCTCTCTCTCTCTCTCTCTCTCTCTCTCTCTCTCTCTCTCTCTCTCTCTCTCTCTCTCTCTCTCTCTCTCTCTCTCTCTCTCTCTCTCTCTCTCTCTCTCTCTCTCTCTCTCTCTCTCTCTCTCTCTCTCTCTCTCTCTCTCTCTCTCTCTCGCGCCCTGCTGCTGCCTCGCGCCCTGCTGCTGCTGCCTCACGCGTGCGCTGTTGCACGAAACCCTAGTAGCCATGCTGCGCCATCTCTACTATGCTACGCCCATCTCTGCACGAGAAATTAGCGTTCGCGTCAGAAATTAGGGTTCGCGTCAGAATTAGGGTTCGCGGCAGGAACTAGAGATCGCATCAGAAATTAGGGGCAATCTTTGTCAACATGGGGCAACGTCAGGCAACCCTTCGTACCTCTTCCTAAATCATTTGTTACAGAAACCCTAAATCTGAGTTGCCTCCCTACAGTTATTAGCCACTCCCACCCTTGCTCCATCGCGCATCGGGCGCGCTCCCGTCTTCATCGCAAGTCTTTAGGCTCAGAGCATTTTTTCATCTTCGAATGCAATGAGCGCTACGGCTAAGAAGGACGATTTGACAAAAATGGAGGACAAACTGACCATAGCTATCAAAGAAAACAAGAAGATGGTGGACTCCACTATCACGGCCATCATCAGCCGCCTCTCAAAGCTCGAGAAGGAAGTAGAAACATATCATAAGGAGAGGGAAGCATGGCAGAAAGAGAAAGAAGAATGGGCTAAGGAGAGGGCAAACATGAAAGAGGAATTGGAGCTCCTCAAAGCTTCAATGGTCTCTCTTACACCCGAAGAAGGAGAGATTAATATGAACAAGACAAAAGCTCTCAAAGAAGAACTCACCAAATCCTTGACCGAGAGCATGGAAAACAAATTAGAAGCTACCAAAGAAGGGTGGATCGACATAGTGAAGAAGAACATCAAAAAAGAAGCCAAAGAGAAAGCACAAAAGGAAGAAGCCCTCATCGTGCACACCACTATTGAGGAAGAAAAGATGAGACATGCCCGCCGTCTCAATGTACGCATCACGGGCATTGAAGAAAAAGAAGGCTCTACCCCCGAGTCCGATGGGAAGACACTATGCAAGATACTCGGCTACAAAGAGGAGTCCCCCCCATTCATCAAGTCTTGGAGAACGGGACGAGACCCCACGAAGAAGAGAGCTCTCATTCTACACTTCCCTTCCGAAGATATAAGATCTACTTTCCTACGCAAGAGGGTGATTTTGAGAGCACTTGATGGCCCCCCCATCTACCTTGACGATGATCTCACACCCATGCAGGTAGCACACCGTCGTGCATGCATGCCGAGAGTACATCAAGCTCGCAAAGAAGGAAAGAAGCCTTCATACAGAGATGGTCGTGTCATCATTGATGGCAAGGCCATCCCATAGGGATTCGCGGCCTGTGAGACACTCGAGGAGATACACCTTGCAGTTTGGAACTGCAATGGAGATCTATGGACACACCCAGAGAGATTGGAAGAGGTGCGCAAAGGCAAAGACATCATTATGCTCACAGAGACACATGAGAGCCCGGACCGGGGCCTACCTCGTGTCCACGGTTTTCAGTGGGAGTCCACATACAGAGAGTGTACACGTCAGCACACCACCCGAGGATCAGGAGGAGTAGCCATACTCTTTAGAGATGGACTTCAGAGCAGGATACAGAGTCGCACGTGATTCACAGGCCAGATATCTTTGGATTCGACTCCAGCTCTCGCAGGAGCGGATCATCTTCATAGCATTATGCTACTTTGCTCCTTCTAGCTCGCGTTTCGCTATCATAGATCGAGAGGAGGACTCACCATACACTTGCTTGTCAGAAGAGATTACAGCGTACTCTGCATTAGGGGAAGTCTTCCTTATGGGAGACTTCAATGCCAGGACAAGCAATGATCAGTGTGAGATATTTGACCCAGAAGACCCGGAGATATTACATACCATAGAGGATGAGTCTACAGCTCGAGCTTCAGCTGACCCTACACACACTCACTATGGCACTCACCTACTCAGACTAGGCTCTCGACATAATCTCGTTATCTATAACGGGATGACTCAGTGGCCTACCTCAGGAGGATTGACTTGCATACCACACTCAGTCACAGATGGCGGGGGAAGTACAGTAGATTACGTCATGGGGTCCAGAGAGGCCATCCACCTACTTACCTCATTCACCATCCCACCCATACCCATTGGGGCCGATCACACATACCTCGCACTCTCCCTGAAGGGAGACACCCCTACACGCATACCCGCAGCAAGCATTCCACACACCACCATCCACTGCACACACGAGCTAGCTCACATATATGCGGCTCGAGTCGAGCAGGGTCTTCTCTTACTTCATCCTGACACTCCACTATCCCTACTCACCTCTCAGATAGCATCAGTTCTTCAGACATCAGCCATCAGCTCCTTCCCACACACCATCCATTCTCGTCACACACCTCCTCCCGGGACTATGCCACAACATCGTTGGTATGATGAGGATTGCAGAGATCTTTACCGCCGACTACGAGCTCAGCGAGCATTGGGAGAGATCACAGAGAGAGAGGCCAAGGGACAGATGAAGACTCTCACACGTCGAGAGAGGCGAGCCTTTGAGGAGGCACAGGAGCTTGAGCTATACCATCTCTTTATGAGTATGGACAGTGCTGCAGCATGGCGCAGCCTACGAGAGCCACGCCCGACCACACCTATTGGAGACCCACACACACGGCATGATTATGCTCAGAGGTTATATGAGGTACCCAGGCAGCCTCCCATTCCCCAGCCACTTGAGCCTCGCCCTACTAGTTCCTCTCTCTTCACAGCAAAGATGGTTGAGAGGGCCATACGACGACTTCGACATGGACGTTCGACAGACCACGCAGGATTGCAGAGCGAGCATCTCATATATGCAGCCTCCACTATAGCCCCGTTGATTGCACATGTCTTCAACTGGGCTATAGGAGAGGGCTTCCCAGACGAGTGGACTAGGCACACCATTGTGCCTATCCACAAATCTGGCGACACCCTGGATCCAGGGAACTACAGGACCATCATGATTGGCCACACCATGGCCAAACTATACGGTGCCATACTTGAGGCAGAGCTCAGTTCATATGCAGAGACTGAGGGGCTACGAGCTTGAGGCCAAGCAGGTTTTCGACGAGCTTTCTCTACTATTGATCACATCTTCATTCTGCGCTGCCTCATTGATGGGGCAAGGGTGCGGAAGAAGAGGCTATATTGCTGTTTTGTGGACTTCCGCAAAGCTTTTGATACAGTGCCGCGAGAGAGGCTCTTCCAACGCCTCCAGAGCTTGGGAGTACCATCAGGGATGATTTGGGCCATCTATGCACTCTATGAGCAGGTGACTGGGAGGGTACGGTGTCCAGGAGGTATGTCTGAGGCCATTGCTAGCACCATCGGTGTTAAGCAAGGCTGCCCACTCTCTCCCACTCTATTGGGTCTCTACATTGACGAGATTGAGGACTACATTCTCCGAGCTGGAGGAGAGGGTGCAGACCTCGCAGGTACACATGTCCACATTTTATTATATGCCGATGACATTGTCTTGATTTCAGAGTCACCCGAGGGATTACAGCGCCACCTTGAGGCCCTGGATGACTTTTGTACACAGAGGGGCTTGACAGTAAACCTTGGCAAGACCAAGGTCATGATCTTCCACACCTCCCCCATGGTGAGGAATGGAGCAGGATTCAGAGCTGGTGGTGGACAGATTGAGGTGGTCACTTCCTATGTCTATCTCGGAGTCACATTCACGAGCTTGCCTGGCCCCTTCAGCATGAGACAGGCAGCCACCGATAGACTCACACGCGGATATGCAGCTTTAGCCATGTTAGAGCGGAGATGTCACCAAGCACACTTCCAGGAGCCCCGCACGAAGGGCTGGCTATTTGACACACTGGTCAGACCAGCTATGATGTATGCTGCGACAGTTTGGGCCCCAGGTCTCACAGTCACCCAGTGGAGTGCGATCGAGAGGCCACAGGTACGTATGATCTCGCGATTATTTCGTGGGAAACAGTCGGTGCCACATGACATCATCAGGGCAGAGCTAGCTGCACCACCCATGGCAGTAGAGGCACTATTCCAGACTATCTGCTTTATTCAGAGGATTAGGGACCTCCCTACAGATAGACTCACACACAGAGCTCTTGAGGCATCTATACAGATATCAGAGTTAGGATATGAGAGAGCTTGGTACACTCGGGTTAGAGTCTGGTTTGATAGTCATGGACTTGATATGGACAGATTGCCGCCTTTTCAGTATGACCCAGACTCACCTCACATCCACCTCTCTCGTCGTGAGAGGAATGTTGTGCTCAGACAGGATCTCTGGCAGCTCTA